>VZTM01042814.1:1765-18700 GCA_013400555.1 Jacana jacana | reverse complement strand
ACCAATAAATTCTTTCATTTATTTCTCTTTTACATTCCTCCCTTCTCTTACACACTTGCTACAATATCTTCAGACTACAATTTCATATGACAATTTAATTGTAATTGCCAACTAAATTACAGCATTCTTNGAGTGACGAAGACTGAAAATTATCATTTGGCTTCTGAATTTCCTGCACATAAAATTCATTCACTGCATCCTAGTTCTCAGGCAATAGAGTTGTCATTTAAAAGCCTCTGCTCCGTGATAGATGACAAGTTTACCTTGATGTCCTATTTGGACAGCTTCATAGAATTTGTCAGTTCCTATAAGAAATAATATTTTTAAAACTTTTCCTGTAAACCTGCAGTTTGTAGTCTCAGTCTCATTGCAGTGTTTCCAGTTGGGTTTATCCACTGTGTGCTTCTTGCTATCTGTTCATCATTTCTTAACCATTAATACTCTAATACGGAACGGAGTATTTATAGTAATTTTAGTAAACCAATTTCAAAGTTACAGTTACTTCAGCTGACATTAAAAAAGTCTGTGCCAGTTTAAGATCAATCAATGACTCAGGAAAAAGCCATTCTCTTTCCTTTTAATTGAAGACTAGGATCTGTTGGAGCCCTGGCATAGAAGCAAACTGAGAGGTTTACCTAACAAATTGCTCTCCCAGTACACATATCAGCACTTTCAAAATGACTTAGGGTTTTGTTCACAGACTGCAGACAGAGCACATATTTGTGCAGAAACCAGGTGAAAATATCTCACCAAGACATGCTTTAATTTTGGTCCCAGGCTCCTTTAAATCATACACATACCATTAATAAGAAGTAAAAGAAAACTGTGAAGCTTGTAATGCAAGTCTTGCTATTGAAAAGTAATTTTTGTATTTTAATTATTATTATTATGCAAAAGTATAAGGACTCTGGTATTTGATACAGAGGTGTGGCTCCAGAAGTTAGCGCTGAAGTTTCTCCACATGTATGGCTAAAGGCAGGGACATCGTTAAGGAGATTTTGAAACAGCATCGCCCCACTCCTTTGAAAATACCTTTGGGATTATTTCAGTAGCACCTTGCTGATGTTGCAACAATGAAAATAGTTAGGTCAGAGACATTAACATTCCTTTGGCTATGCTGTTCCTGTTGCATGACTAGGCAACAGAGCCCATTAAAATAATCCAGGGCTGGTGTTTTCCCCAGTTTTGCAGATCCTTTGGCACATCCTTATATATCTGTAAACAAAGCAGGAGACAACAAAGCTTGTTTTTTTATTATTATTATGTCTTTCTTTATTTAGGAGTTTACTGAATTCAAGCTTCACTTGGCATTTTTATGTGCTGAATGGAACCTCACCATGTGTTTGTTTCAGCCAAATTAGCACCTGATCTCTAGCAGCAAGTCTGGAGAAAAGTGAGGTTGAAATCATACAGCTTTTATGAGGCCGATACTAATCATTAGTGTTTTGGAAAAGTAAAGTCATCTGCAGTCTTGACTACCTCTGTTAAATTCAGTGTTACTGGATGTCAGTAACTGCTACTTACTTGGGACAATAATTATACACAGCTGTGATTATGCATTAAGTGATTCAATGCAATATTATGGCCTAGTCCCTTTCTAAGCTTCCCTCACAGTAGTAGAAAATTGTACATAGGCTTATGAAATGCTTGCTATTGCTAGATCTGGCTGTACTGAGACAGCCAGAGACGGCATTCATTAGATGGATGTTCTGATACCTCCTTCCTGCTCACACTAATGCATTAGGTCAGCTCAGTAGGTGTACCCTCTTGATACTAGGTGCTAGTTGATCAGTTGAGTTAAGTGTTTCTCTATTTTTCAGAGCTACTTGAGGACTAACAAGACTAACTATACTTTCAAACGGTCTCTTTACAAGAGTGTTGTCTAGTGCTTAGAGCAAAGGACAGGCAAGCAGTAATCATAAATTTAAATCCAAACGTTTATTTTTGCATTGTTGTGTGATGCAGCCTCTCTTTCCTTTGATTCAATTTCTCTTGATAGAGACTATATAATAACACCACATGAACATGTTTTGAATCTTCATTGACTTATAAAGACAATGGAATAGTCTGGGAGATTATGCTGTGTGAACCATTCATAATAATGGGAGATTATTGCGCTGTGTCAGAGTCCCGGCTCATCTGAGGCCTACTGACCTGCTTTGACCACAATTAAAGAGAATGCAAAGCATTTCGGTAGAAGTTTGATGTTCTGGTAAGGTTTAGTCAGTATGTTTTTCCCTTCATTGCCCCTTCATCAGCAGCCCCGCTGCTACACTTCAGCCATTAGTCTCTCAGGGAGCTTCCCCCAGGCCCTTCACAACCTTCTTTGTCACACGCACACTAGAGGCTGTTTCCTTCCATCCTAGTCTATCTGAAATCTATCATGAAGGAGCACAGCAATCTGTTTTCTGGAAACTTCTTTTGGCCCAGACAAGGAAAGGCTCACCCAAGTGCTTTTGTGGAGTTGTCCCCATCCCATTTCCCCACCCTCTGTCTCCACATCTGTGCTCACACAGCACGCTGACAGCAGCAGCGCACTATAGCCAAGCAGTGCATCCCTCGATGTGCTGCTGGTCCTGGCAGCTGGCAAATTACCGGGCCTTAAAGTGGGAATACTTTGCTTATTAACCTCTTGTGTTTTTTTCCAGATTTCAGTTGTGATCTTATTTAAACAGCTGAGGTCTTTGCAGCTGCTGAAGTCAGAGGTTAATATACTATAGTATTAGAGGTGGAGATGGAAGTAATTTCTACATGTGACAGCACTGGTTTCTATTTCAGGCTTTTCTGGAGCAAGCAGCTGCAATATTCAAGTTGGAGCTGAAACAAAGAGACAAAAAGGCAAAACGGGTGAATCAGAATCTAGTAGCTGCTAAGAGCTGAGATGTAGTATGCAACTAAATTATATTTTTCTGTGTGCCTGCCAGGTAATAACCTTCTAATGCATCATCAAGCTGACACCATGTTTCCAAATCCATTTTTTATGCATCAGTATAAAGAATCCTAGTTGTGCTTACTGAAAATCAGCAAAAATATCAAGGGGGAAGTAGGCACGGAAATCCAGCCTTTCAGTTACAGAGGTACTTACTTCAGCCTTTGTTACAAATCAAAGAACCTAATAAAGGCCTTCAATAAAGCCTGACTGAATAACAAAACCTTATGTAGAAAAAATTATGTACATTTCCCTTTCTTAGCTACATTTTTCCAAAGAGAACTTCTAGCTTCTCTGTAGTACATGTCTGTGAGTAGATACTATATTAAGTAGGCCATTGCACTGATCCATCACGGTGACTCCTATCTCTCTGTTGCATTTTAATCTCTGATCTATGTTCAGGTGGGATGAGTATGGAAATCCTGGAGAAATTTTCGTGTCCTGTTCATAGAAGGAGTATTTCTTCCTTTGACCACTTATTCTGGTGCTGAATAACCGGCAAAGGCCTCACATAACGGTATAAGAAGCAGGACATGGGGACAGCACATGTAAATTTTGTGTGCTTATTTGCAGTCTGATTCACACCTCGCTCTGTCAAGCTGTGTCTTTGATGTCTAGGTGCAGAGTACAGTATTGGGTAAGAGAGAAGAAACATGAACCAAATAATACTTGGAGGGTATCCTGAGAGTACAAATCAGTAGTCAGAGTGCTGCTGGCACAGAATCCAAAGATACAATGTCTGCTGAGTCTTTTTCTAATGTTTCAGGCTGGTGGTAAGGCTGGATCTTAGATTCATTCAACTCCTGCTTCGCAAGTGTGAATAACAGATAACTCCCACTGCCTGGAGCTCTGGTGGATTCACATTATTTGTAATCCCAGCTCAGTTTCATATTTGTCTTTTTCCCTTGGTAAAATCACCTTTGCTTGGCTATGCTAGTCTGACAGTGACTGCCCTCCTTAATATCCTCACAAACAGACACGCAACTCATGGCTCACATCCCATAAATGAAGGCACTGAAAATAATAAAATGCAATTACAAAAGTATAAGGAAGAATTTCTCCAAAGCAACACTGCCTGTTATGTGACTAGCTCTTTCTTTAAATAATTGGGAGCTGGGAACATAATCTTGATATGTGCCCTTGAAAGTATTTTCTCACCTGCATTAAAATACAATAAAAATTTATTTACATATAACTGTCCTGCTATAACTAGTAACTGAAAATTGTAAGATTAAAACATGTACCATTCAACAGGATTGGATTATAGAAGTAAAATAGTTTCAAGCTTAGAGGAACAATGTTGTCTTTCCTTTATTGGAAAAGCCTACAAAGAAATTTTAAAATGTTTTCATAAGGCTTTTCCTTTCTTTTCTCACCCCCTTTTGCAAAATTCCTTATTTTTTCTGACATATGCTCATAAGAGGTTTGGGTGTTGTTTTGGGTTTTTTTAAAAAAAGTTTAGTACTATCATAGATCACCAAGTATGATATGAAAAAACATCGTATTTGGCCCAAAATATCTTGTTTTTCAAAGTTATGAAACTCAAAAGCTGTGTCATCTCATTGTTTCTGTATAGCTCACACATATTCTCTCTCTTTTAATCTATAGATAGGTTGTACATGCTTTGGGGCAATAACTTTTTTTCTGGAATCACTTTTTAAGAACTTAGAACAATGTGCTGTGACTATGCCCCTTGGGAGAACAATAATTTAAAAAATTGTCCTCTCTTTTAAGCTACTTAATTTAAAATAATCTCTCAGTACTACAAATTTAAGGGAGAAGACTTATAGACTGTTCCTAAAATATTAATGCAGATACTTGGAGCACGGTTGTAAAACAGGCACTTGTACACATGTCATGACGTAAGTGTCTAACCATCCGTGTGTGCGTGATAATATCTGATTTGCATAGCTGGCTGGGAAGACGTGGGAGTGAAGTTTTTGTAGGACTCAAATGCAAAGTTTCAGCTCACGCTGTATACATTGGTAGGTTAATGTGTCTGTTCCGGTAAAGAATTGCCCTACTCCATTTTGTTTTGTAAAGGTAACGGCAAATTCATAATTAAAACACCCCAAACTCCTCTAACAGTCTGTAGAGGTGCCATGCCAGTGTGGCTGAGTGTTGGAATTTTTTTTAATGTGCTCTGTAAGAGCTGAGATGGCACTGTGATCAAGCTGCTGGTATAGCACTGAGAATTAACTCCAGGAGATTAACACTGTGGCAGTCTATAAAGAGAGGCATAGAGGGCCTCTGTGTTTCATGAAGTTACTGTTATGTGCCAATTATTATCACTTCCTTAACTACAAATAAAAGTATCATATACTTACTGTAGATGGGGATAACTGAGGGAAATTTACTAGCATATACAAAAGGGACAAATCAGGTGTTGCCGAGACCAGCCTTTAGGACAGATTTTACTTTAGGGATACCAGGAGTTTCTTTACAGGAGCACAAGTCCCTGCTTTACAGAAGCACAATTCCCAATGTTGTGCTGCAATGCGCAACATTCCTTTACGCTTGCAGACAGTAGTTTATCATCTTCTACCACAACAAAAAGCGGCTGCATAGCACAAACCCCAGGTACTGCTTTTCACACCTGAGTTGATTTGGATGAACCCCTCAGTGGGGTCAGCCATGCCCGGGCTGCCAGGGCTGGCTGGTGCTGCTGGGCCTCCCTCAAGGAGGGGCAGGAACCCGGGGTGGCTGCACAGCTCCATCTATCCCTCTGCAGCTGATGCTGCAGCTGGAGCAAACCTGCCCAATGCTCTGATGTACTTGCAGCCCCGTGCGGTGTATAGACAGAAAACAAACCCCAAACATTAGCAGCTATAGAAGTTCAGCTGTTTGTTTTTCTTGTGGATGAATTACAAACGCCAAGGTTCATGACTGATGTCTTAAGAGCCGAAGAACTCGATTCAGAATTTAGTTACAGTAATTTGCTTTACGTAGCTTATATCAGTTTATCCATCTCTTCTGTAGGAACTTCCGTGGGCTTAATTCCTATTCATCTTCAGCCTATAAATGTACTGCCTAAGACACCGGTGCTCTGCTTTCTACTATAACCCTATTTGCTGAAAAATTCATAAGTGTAAAGTAGATCCCTGAAGCAGACTGGATAACTAAATGACATGGCTAACATAAGATACTAGGGTATGAAGAGAATCTCATGAAGTGAGAAGTGGAAGCAGGACAGTACCAGTAATGCAGCTTCAATAGAGATATATGCCAGGGGTAGCTGGTAAAACTGCATAAGAACAGTGAACTGTGACTTCTAAAATATAAAAGCAAAGATCTGATTAATAGAATTCTTTGAACTTCTAAAATTCCATTCTTATGACATTCTTAGTCTTTTGTAGTGGTTGTCAGAGGAGCTGTTATTATTATAGAGAAAACTGTGGTTATACATACTTTGTATGTTTTTTATCTAAGGATATCAAAGTGCTTTTCAATTTGAACAAAGCCTCCCAAATTAATATCCCATGTCAGGATCGTTATTCAAGTATTGTATGGGGAAAGGGAAACGTGACAGTATTGGATATCTTACTTAAGGTGACACATTAGGCTTGTAGCAAGACAAAATTGTAGCAAGACAAACTGATTTCCTAAGATAACAATTACCCTCAAATAATTAATCTGTCATTATAGCTGAATGTTGAATATTGTGCTTTAAAATGTGCAGTTAACATCTGGATTACATAAACTGTGAGAAACAGCAAAGTTATTTTATGCAAAAACTGTAAATTATAATGGTAGATTCAGGCAAAAATATATTGTATAAACACAAATATCTTTAAAAACAGATTTTTATCATATCATTTCCATTCTCTGTGGGGCAAAAAGCTGTTCACTGACTGTCTGCCCTTCACTGTTATCACCTTGTACTAAGCAGACCAAATGATGGGCATTGTATGCTTTTCACTTAATCACTGAAAAAGAATGACTCATTGCCATTCCAACAATGAAAAAATTAATCTTTACCATATCATTTTATAAACTACCTGTAATAATTATAGCCATAAATATGAACTTGTTGCTGCTTCAGCCAATGAGGTCTTTCTGCCTTTCAAAGAGATCTAGGAACTTTTATATGCCTGATTAATGAAGGTGCAGGCACAGCAGCCACAAATTCGCTTAATCCTTGAATGGTTTTTGCTTCAGAAAAAAACAATAAGAGAGATCTTTCTTAAAGTATAGGCTTGATTTTAGTTTATTTGTGTTTGAAAATATTGGTAAGGATTTCAGAAGCTTAACTGTAAAGACAGCACTGTTTGGGAAGGGAAAGAAAATAGCAGGAGTAGGTAAATCTCATGAATACTTCCTGGAAAATAGATTCTGCTTATGGAAGAACATGGTCTTAGATGAACAGATACTCAGGATACTGGACTACAAAACTGTGGTGGGCTGGTCCCAGTCAGCTGCCAGGCACCCACCCAGCTGCTCTCTCACTCTACATCCTCAACAGGACAGCAGAGAAAATAATATGAAAAAGCTCATGGGTCAAAGTAGAGAGATCACTTAACAGTTACCATCATGGGCAAAACAGACTTGACTTGCTGAAAATTAATGTAATTTATTGTAAACTAAAATAGATTTGTATAGTGAGAAAGAAAAGATCAAAATCAAAGGCCAAACCTCCCAAACCCGCCTTTTTTCCATGCTCAATTTCACTCCCTCACTCCCAACCTTACTTCCCTACTCAAAGCAGTGCAGCAGGATGGAGAATGGGGACTGTGCTTAGTCTGTAATAGCTCCTCCCCACCACTCCTTTCTCCTCACACTCTTCCCCTGTCCTCTCCACTGGCTGCAGTCCCTCATGGTCAACCTTCTCCAATGTGGGCTTCCCAAGGACTGCAGTTTCTTCAGGGCATAACCACCTGCTCTGGCATGGTGTCCTCCACAGGTTGCAGTGTGGGTATCTGCTCCAGCACGGGGTCCTCTCTATGGGCCTCAGGTGAATTATCTCCCCTGGCACCTGGAACACTTCCTCCCCTGCCTCCCTCTCTGATGTTGGTGTTCACACCGTTGTTTCTCACACCTATTTTTATATTCTCACACACCTATTTATATTCTCACACCTATCCTCACTCCTCTCTGCTCCCTGGCATTTTTGTCCTTTCAGAAATACATTTTCCCTGAGGCACCACCACCTTGGCTGACAGACTTTGTCCTGCGGTGGATCTGTTGGAGATGGCTGGAACCATCTGGGACTGACTGTGTCCAGCACTGGGCAGCCACAGCTTCTCCTCACCCCTGCAACCTCCTGCTATCAAAACATTGCCACCTGCACCCACCCAGTGAAGGGACATTAAATATGCACTAGCAATACTGACTGGATAAATATGGAAGGAAAACTTGAAAGTCAGTGAAATCCAAGCTAAGAATGGGATGTGTGATAGAAACCACATAATGAAACAAAATGAGAGCTGGATAAGGAGGGTAGTGACTGCTGTTTCCAAGCTTAAGCACAGGCCTACAGATGCCCTTTGGCAAGGCCCTTGCCTTGCACTGGGGCTGTCCAGCTATTCTTTCTATTTGAATCTTTTATATCTTTATCAACCACCTGGATGAGGGAATGAAGTTACCCTTGGTTAGTTTCCAAGGTGACACCAAGTTGTGCTGGAATATTGATCTGCTTATGGGTAGGAAGGCTCTTCAGAGGGATCTTGACAGGCTGGGTTGCTGGGCCAAGGTCAGTGAGATGAGGTTCAACAAGGCCAAGTGCAGGCTCCTGCACGTGAATCACAACAACCCGTTGCAGTGCTACAGGCTTGGGGAGGAGTGGCTGGAGAGCTGCCCAGAGGAAAAGGACCTGGGAGCGTTGGCTGACAGCTGGCTGAGTCAACAGTGTGCCCAGGTGGCCAAGAAAGCCAACAGCTTCTTGGCTTGCATCAGAAATAATGTGTCCAGCAGAACTAGGGAAGTGATTGTCCCTCTGTAATAAGCATTGGTGAGGCTGCACCTAAAATACTGTGTTCAGTTTTTGGCCCCTCACTACAGGAGGGACATGGAGGTGCTGAAATGGGTCCAGAGGAGCTGGTTATGGGTCTGAAGAATAACTTTTATGAGTGGCTGAGGGAACTGGGGTTGCTTAGTCTGGAGAAAAGGAGGCTGAGGGGAGACTTTATCACTCTCTACAGCTACCTGAAAGAAGGCTGTAGTGAGGTGGGGGTAGGTCTCTTCTCTCAAGTGTCTTCTCTAACAAGTGACAGGAAAAAAGGAAGTGGCCTTAAGCTACCCCAGGGGAGGTTCAGATTGAATATTAGGAAACGTTTCTTCATTGAAGAGTTGTTAAACATTGGAACTAGCTTCCCGGGGAGGCTGAGGAACCGCCATCCATGGAGGTATTTAAAAGATGGGTAAATGCCGTGCTTAGGGACATGATTTAGTGGTGGTTTTGGCAGTGTTAGGTCAATGATTGGACATGATGATCTGAAAGGTGTGTTCCAAACTAGACAATTCTATGAAGGGACAGGGGGGATTTAGTGCAGTTGAGGCTGAGGTACTCAGTAATCTGCCTAATCTGTCTGAAAGACAGGCTGCTTCCAAAAGCAAGAGTCCTGATCAGGCTCCTTTTCATCTGCCTGGGGTTGTAGCATCCACACAGGAGTAGGCAAGCACAAGTTTCTGTCCCTTTGCCCTCTGGGGTAGTGTGAACTAGCACCTCCACTACGTTACATGACTGGGAGGTGTTCCAGGGCTGGACTTCATCATGCACTACTGCTTTAGCTGTTACTCATGTGAAATATTCATGAGGACAAAAAGAGAGCTTGAGCAGGACCCTCCAGCCTCGTTAGGGTTGGGATGACAGGCGATGTGAGACAGAACTTCTGGTTCTAACTTCGATGAATAGCTAATATAAAAATAGTACTCAAATATTCCCAGAGCATGTACTGAAGCCTAGATTGACTTCTTCACAGCTAAGAGCCCTGTCTGTGAGGTTGTGGAGGTCGGGCAGTGCTGGCTTCTCTGCCTGTGGTTTCTGAGAGCCCCAGTTCGGTGTGTTTGGTCTCAGCATGCCTGCCTGCAGAACTCGCCTTGGAGTGGCAAGTGGGGAGAAAGATCACCCTCAGGGGAGAGTAGGGCAGTGTGCTGTTCACAGATCACAGAATCATTTAGGTTGGAAGAGATGCTTGGGATCATCAAGTCCAACCATCTGCCCTACTCTACAAAGTTCTCCCCAACACCATATCCCTCAACGCTACATCTAATCTACTCTTCAACGCATTCAGGGATGGCGACCCCACCATCTCCCTGGGCAGCTGATTCCACTGACTGACCACTCTTTCTGTGAAGAATCTTTTTCCTAATGTCCAGCCTACACTTGCCCTGCTGCAGCTTGAAGCCATTCCCTTTTGTTCTGTTGCTAATTACCCATGAGAAGAGACTAGCACCAACCTCTCTACAATGTCCTTTCAAGCAGTTGTAGAGAGTGATGCGGTCTCCCCTCAGCCTCCTCTTCCTCAAACTAAACAGTCCCAGCTCCCTCAATGGCTCCTCATAAGACATGACATTCAATAATGATGACCTAGGTACACTGGGTACCTGCGGACATGGAGCCAATCCATGAGCCAGGTGAAACTTAGCACCTAGAAACATCACTGCAGAACACTTTGGATCTTCAGGATTCAGTGTCAGTCTTGCAAGGGCCTTGATGTTCTTCATTTTTGGAGACTAGAGCTCTGAATTGGCAAACATGCTTAAATTACTTTCCGGATCTAGCCTTAACTGATTTACATGGGAGATGTACTGAGCATGTGCACTGGAAGACAAGATGGACTGGTGGCTGCTGTTCACAGGGTTTCTGGAAAGAATATAATTTACAGGGTGCCTACTCTGGCCAAAGACAGATTTATGATACAGAAAGATAGATCATACAGGCGGACTGTTTATATATAGTCTTAGCAAAGTATTATCCTTAATGCCATAATTCCCATATTTTAAATAAATTGCTAGTTACCAGTCAGAATAGGTTTTTGGCAATATTTTATTAGAAAAAATCCAGAATCCTGTTCTTTTCAAACTGTATCTACTAAACAAACATCAGTTGCTTATAGCTTATTGGGGCTAAAGGAAACTTACGAGTAACAAAAGCTTGTTTTCACTTGTTCAACTTTTCACTTATCATCTGCTTCATCTTGCAAAAGGAAGAAGTTGATTTGGCCTCTGAGCCAAAAGCCCTCAATTTTCTACTTCCTCTGGGGTATTTAGATACCATGAAAACCATGAATTTCCTGCAATCGCAGTCAAGTTTTTCATAGAGTGCTTTCTGCTTATCCCCATACACCCCGGGTAAGACAAAGTTCAACAATAGTTTGATTCTAGCCAGCAGCAGAACACAAGCCCAAGATGACTGATGGGTTTCCAACTGGTGCCAGACTGAATCAGAGTATGTCCAAAAGCACAGTATTAATTAGACTGACTTAGATCCAATCTCAACTCATCAGCATCCAGCATGTTATAGGCATGAAGCATCTTTACATAATGTCACTGGACCAAGGCTTCCAACGGATTTTGCTGAATCATCTTGGTTAGGAAAGCTGGCTGAAAAGGACTCTTGCTGCTCTTGGTGCTGCTCCCAGGACTAGGCTGGATATAAGACACAAAATTAATCTGGGACCAGAGGCTAGAACCAGGAATTCCCTCTACAGTCAGATGCCCTAATCACAGGTTTTCTCTCTTATGCCAACGTATTTTGCTGTCTGATGATATATTTGCATGATGAACACAAACTCAAGAAAATGACTGGTGGGAAACTCTGCCTGGACCAGCGACCTAAATGTGGATAGAAAATGAAAAAAATAGCAAAGAGCAGCACCCACAATGCAATCTTTCAGGAGAGGAAGCCATTCTTTTTCATACATTTATCAAATAATGACCTCTGGATATCAGCAACTACAATCTCTTATTAGCAAACAAAGCATTACTACATGACAGTGAAGGAAATCCAGGTTTGTGGGTCTCTTTTTTTTAGAGAACTTTATTCTTGCCAATAACTAATCTAAACTTTATTTTCCTATTTGCTCCCAAATGCTCTTTACTCACAGCTCCCATAGTCTGGATTCTTTATATGGAGATCTTTTTTCTGACATCAGAGAGTTATAGAACATCCTAGATAAATCAGTGTTGCAATGAAAGATGCTGAGCTTGGCCTAAGAAATTAAAATATTTCTCTGAGCAATTAACTGGCTTTTATTTTTAAAGTTTCTTACAGAGGAACTGTTTTTCTTCATTGAAGCTGAAATTCTTCATGTCACCAAGTGTGACCACTTGCTGTGTCTTTTTTTCCTATTCTTGCTTTGTATTTTTAACTTACTATGTGTAAGTTTTTTCACACATATCAAAATTGTAAATACTACAAACATGAAAGGACAAAATCACTTGTAAGAAAAAGCTTCATGTCCCATATGTATTGTTTGTTTAAGGTTTTTTACAATTTATATAGCAACCCATTCAGTGTTTAGCATAGTTAAATGCCTCTACATACCTCGGCGTGCTGCCTAAACATTTCATTCCCTGCAGCAGGATAATTTGGGTCCAGGCACTTTCCCATTTACTTTTCATAGAGTAGCTTTTCTTGAGGGTATGTGACCTTGATGTGTCGTAACACCCTGAGACTTATTCAGCAGCTTCATTTCATGAGGCAGACTGCTTCATTATGTCAATCCCCATGCATTTGCAGTTCACACCATAGCTAAGACTTGTTTCCAGTTAACAATTTATCTCCCAAAATGGTCCTTCATGTTACACATCTACGTACTTCTGCTCTCCATTCTGTCTTTGCTTCACGTTCTTTCAAGTTTGAAGAGCATTACCGTCTTAAGGTAGAGTGTGCAAACACCACGTGGCAAACCAGACACCCCATGGGAGTCCCAGGAAGGCCAAGGGGCAGCTTTCATCCTCTGTTATCTTTTTCATAACTCTCTGAGATACCATGTCTAAGTACAGATGTCCTAGATGTTCTTGCTAAGAATTTCACATCCCATTTCTCAACATTCTTGGTCTTACTCTGCTTTTAGTGTGCTTCATGCTTTTCAGTGGTTTATAGGTAGTAGTTTCCCCATGGATACTTATGCTTCAAAGTGCAGCTGTTTGGTGGTACAAACACCTCAAACCCTTGGTGTGACTTTGAACCAAAGGGAAAAATCTTGAGCTGTAGAAGGGGAATGCATGCACTGGATTAGAGATTTGAGCTGATTTGTTGTTCATCTGAAAAATCACATAGTGCATGTGATACTGTGAGAGGGTATCTCTCCCAGTGCTTGAAGCTGCTTTCCTCTTGCTCTGGAATATGCAGCCCTGTAACATCATTTAAAACTCTGACTCATAACACCATTCATACCTTGACAACAAATAACTGGTCTCCCATTTGGCTGAACAGAGAGTAATCCTGCAGGAAAAAAACGCAAGCAGACAGAAGTTTTGGTGCTAGAATGAAAAATCAAAGGGAATAATGCTTATTAAGATAATATTGTATATTCTTATACAGCACACCATGAAAATAAAGACACTTGTCAGTTCCCTCTGCCTCAATCCTATGTACATCGAAAAGGTGAGACAGCATTTGGTTCACCAGCACCTAGACTGTGGAATAGGGAATACATGGCTGATGATTTGGACAAACACGTATATTGAAAGAGGCCCATTATAGCATCAGCATCATCCTAATTCGAAGTAAAGATATTGGAAAAGGATGTGCTAGGAATAGGTGTGGTCGCTAAAGTTGATAAGAAGCTACATGATGTTTAAACTTCTCACTTTAACTCACCAGACTCACCATTTCCATTATTTTACATAGAAGAGAGAATAACATTCATTGCCTCCAAATAATCATGACCCTTGCACCAACATGAGGCTTGCCAATTCCAAAACAGTTGCCATGAGCTGTGGGGGTGCTCACTTCTGCCAACAGTGGAGTAACGTTTTGGTATTGACTATTGACTATCAGTCATGGCTAACTGGGGAGGTCCCAATAGACCGGAGAGTAGAAAATGTAATGCTCATCTACAAGAAGGGCAAAAGGGAGGATATGGGAAACTATAGACCTGTCAGCCTGACCTTGATACCAGTGAAGGCCATGCAGCAGATCATCTGGAGTGTCATCACTAACCATGTAATGGACAACCAGGTGATCAGGCCTAGTCAGCATGGGTTTATGAAAGGCAGGTCCTTCTTGATGAACCAGATCTCTTTCTATGACAAGATGATCCGATTGTTGGATGAGGGGAAGACTGTGGATATTGTATACCTGGACTTTCAAAAAGATTTTGACACTGTCTCCCACAAAATTCTCATGGAGAAGCTGGCTGCTCATGGCCTGGATGAGCGTACGATCTGCTGGATTGAGCACTGGCTGGAAGGACGGTCCCAAAGGGTGGTGCTCAATGGAGTTAAATCCAGCTGGCGGCCGGTCACAAGTGGTGTTCCTCAGGGCTCAGTGTTGGGACCATTTCTGTTTAATGTCTTTATTGATGATCTCGACAATGATGTAGAGTGTTCTATCAGTAAGTTTGCAGGTGACACTAAGTTAGGTGGGAGTGTTGATCTGCATGAGGGTTGGGAAGCTCTGCAAGAGGGAGTTGGATAGATTGGATTGGTGGGCCAATGTTAATGGCATGGGCTTCAACAAGGCCAAGTGCCAGGTCCTGCACTTGGGCTACAACAACCCCATGCATTGCTACAGGCTTGGGGAAGTGTGGCTGGAGAGCTGCCTGATAGAAAAGAACCTGGGGGTGCTGGTGTAGGGGAGAACTTTGTAGAGTAAGACTGAAGGTTGGACTTGATGATCCCAAGGGTCTCTGTCAACCTAAATGATTCTATGATTCTGTGATCACATCCATGTTCTATCATCTACTCTGCTGTCAAGACAGAGGGGCATGATCCCCAAGTAGTGCTGCTAATTTTTCATCCAAACATAATGTTCACAAAAAATTAATCATAATATTTCATGTTAATATTTTATCTATTCCATCAATTACTAAAACATTCCAGATGAGCTGTTGCTCACTGTGTCACTCAGTACAGTGGGTTTCCAGAAGTATGTGCTAGTTTATCTCACCTACCAACCACAGTCTGTGACAGGTCTCTCCCATCCCTATCCATTTGTTGAGGCTGCATTGCTCCTGACCTGGATTTCTTGCCTCCATTTTCCTCCTCGTCCTCAGAACACCATTTAAAGCAAAACACTGCCAACATGTCCTGGAAGTGGCTTATACAGACATGAAAAAGAAATTCTGCCTTTGTAAAAAGCAGTAGTTCTTGGCCACGTCAGGGCAAGCAAATGCATGTGAGCTGACCTACTGCCAGGAAGCTAGTTTTGCAAGGCCAGTAATCCACAACAGAATTTTCTCAACAAGGCTGGCAGAAGGAGAGCATGGAGTAACATGGTGAGTTGTGGTGCTGTACAGGGCAGATACCCAGCCAGCCACAGAGTGCCAGTGAAGACCCAGAGCAAATTAAGACTTTTGCAGGCAATGAATGGTGACAGAGCAGAGCACCACACAACTTCTTCTCTAATCATTAGTGTAACCTCTAGGCAAAGCATAAGATTAAAGAACAAACAAGCTAGAGCTTTAGCTTGGAGGATAAATTTACTATGTCTGTAAAAGGGATTTTGGAAATGACATCCTGAGGTCATCTTAGATTTCTGCTTTGCAGCTACACAAGGTCCCTGATCCATTCCTATCGGTAATGCTGTTACTAATATCTATAACCCTGGACAATCTCAAATGCTGCTGAGAGTGGAAACCCTCGTGGGGAAAACCAGTATGTGTTCCATGAAATGCACTGCCAAATACCGGTAATCTCTGTGCATTGCCCATGTATTCTAAACTGTTGTGGAAACTGTTCATTGTGTGGATTACCACTGCTAGGATTAAAGCCTGGGCAAAACTGGTAATTTCAGCTCTATTGGACTGGGGCTAAATGTAAGATTTATTTGTTTGTCTTAAGTTTAAAAATAAAAAGCTGTTTACTGCATCCACAATCATTAAAACCAGCCTATACAGGAAGGGATACATCCTGACCTGAGCTATGGTTTTGCAAGCTTGACTTCCATACAGGAAAATTGAACAAAATTACATGGGCAGGGATATGTGGAAGGACTTGGAAGTCTTTAAGTCCATACACCTGCAGGTGAGGCCTTAGTTTATGTCAGGCTCAGACTGAGGAAAACAAGATAAAGTGATAAAAAAATGGTGTTGAATTAGTACAGTGGATTCCAGAACATGCAACAGCATCATGACCACCTTTGTGTTTCAAGGTTTTCAACTTATTTGTTTAGCATAAGACTGAATACCTGTCTTTAAGACACATGAAAAATATCGACAGGGAAATATCAGTCTTGACTTCATAAGATGCCATTTTGACTTATTTTCAAGGACAACTAGATAGAGACGATTTAAGTTCAAAGAAACAGCAGTTTTGTTTTGCTCAACTGAACTTTAGTGATTTGACTACAGAAAATGTGCCCCCAGTTTCACTCATTCTTTTCCCCTCAGATGCAGCCTCAGTTTGTCACTGAGAAATGTTGCCAAAGCAACTCTTGAGGAAAGCATGCTGTTTTTTCCCTGAGTTATAGCTGGACGTGTAATTACAGGATATGCTGCAATGAATTTATGCCAACATGTTCAGCTCAAGCCACATGTCAAAGACCAAATTAATTAAAAAGAAAAGCTAAACTTCACCTGTTCTGTATTGTTGAACCATGCATTTGAATTGGATACTTCTTTCTCTGCAAGGAGAAAAAGACCTTCATCTTCCTAGAAAGGACAGATGTTTTTTTCCCCTAGGCTTTCAGTCAGTTGCAAATAATTCTAATCTGCTAATCTCTCTTGCTACAAAGAATTTATGAAGAAGGATGTGCTTAATGTAATCAGATTGATTGTTGAAAAAGATTGGGAGGTTTGGACTGTCAGAGGCAAAATCCCCTCATTCTTACCTGCTCAAATTAGACATGGACGAGGGGGTATTAACAAAATATTTGTTGGAAAGATAACACTGAGAGTTTT
>VZTM01042810.1:91027-105515 GCA_013400555.1 Jacana jacana | reverse complement strand
GGAGAAGGCCAGTGTAAATTAGCTAACATTGTTTTATTTATTGGGGAGTGTTACCATCATTTTCCTCACTCTTTTAAAGAATTCTCCTTTAACTCCCTTAGGGTACAGCCTTTCTTCAGTTTAAATTCATGTTCTCTTAAGTGCTGTGACACTGAATCAAGTCGCTTTATCCAGCTATCCCTTTATTCTTTTCACAATTGTGTATCCTGTGCTGCAATGCAGTAAAGTCTCCATCTCCTGCTTTGCAATCCTTCCATATCTGTAATGACTAAGTCTTTGTTTTCTGTGTCTTTTTCAGGGCCCCATGCCTTCAGGACTAAATTTAGGAGTTACTTTCCCTATCAATTTTTTTATTTGCTCTCCTTTTCTCTCACCTAATTTAACAATGATATTGATACATGCTGTTTTCCATTAAATAGTAACATTTTCACTTTTTTTTTTCTTGTCTGTGTTTATTACTTCTAGAATTTTCAGCATTTCCTTGCAGTCTGCTAACTTCTGTCAGTGTCCTACACCATAACAAATGTTGTTGATTTACAAAAAAACTTTTCCTTGCTTTCTTTATCCATCACTTCTATACTCTCTGTTGGTTCATCACATGTCATTATTATTGATACTCTAATTAGTTTGTTCCTTTTCCAACACAGTGATAATTACCTTCTAATTTCCTTTTGGCCGTCTTCTGAGATTTTATGTTTCTACTGAAGTTTGTCACGCCCCTTTTTCAAAACTTTGAAAAAGAATTCTTTAAAATTTTCTTCCATGCTCTGTTCACTGGATTTGTCACACAGACATTAACAATAATTATTTCCTTTATAGGCTGCTACAATCTCATTTAATTGTACCCAACATTCAGGCTTTTAAGACTTCCTTTGCAGAAGTTCAGACTTTATACATTTGGCCTTTACCATGCAAAACAGACAGACGTATTTTCTTCTCCTTCAAATGGGTCTCAATTTGAATATATTTAAAATCATCAGCTATGACTTGGATCTATCTCACACCATCTTTTGGAACCATTTAAAATTTTGTTGGTTTTAAATACAGCAGTTATTTACTTTCAGCATTGGTATCCTGCAAATGTAAGATTTTCAAACACCACTGCTATCTCAGTAAGGTAAGACATCTGTTCCTTTGTAAGGACAAAGTATATATGACCAGTTGTGGCTAGCTACTTGTTATTGAATACTAAACCTATGTCACAGCATAAGCTAGCCTTCATATGTTGATAATTCAAAAGCTTAATGTAAATAGCTTTAGGATACAAGCCTTGTATCTGAGGTCTTCACAACCCTGGGGTGAGTGTGCTATTGTCAATGTCAGTTGGCTTATCTCCATGATGCACAGTTTGAATGGGAAGTGAGGCATTGCTGAGAAGTATTTTGGAAACTGGAGCATGTAAGAATAAATTCTTGCCTTTTCCCCACTTTGGTTTAAGCCATCTGTTAAATGTAAAATACAATGGAGGGAGACAAAGAATCAAGATGATTTCATGGCAAAGGCTTTCAACTTTCTTATTTGTAGGGCAGAATAGCTGATCTGCCTCCCCTTCCTCCTTCACTCTTTAAACAATACTTTTCAAGGAAAAGGCTGTTTCAAAATGGTACCAAATGCACTTTTTCAGTAAAATTCCAACTGACAAGGTTTCAGAAGGGCAACAGCACGCTGTCAGTAGAAGGATAGGACAATTAGGTGGAAATGCTACTTCATGTCAGCTTCTGGTACAACTAATGACATTTTGCACTTAAAAATATGCAACTGAATTCTGAGTGACACTGGTTGTAGATACAAGCTGGCATAATTCCACAGACTTCAGAAGAGCTGCAGCACCTAAAACCAACTGGTCATAAATTGTCCGTGAGATGGTTTTCATAGTTTTACCAAAAAAAAAAAAAAAAGGTTATACTGCTTGGACTAATATCTAGTTGAGCTCTGTATGAGGGCAGTACTAGAAATGCAGTTCAGATCTCGCTAGCACTTAAACTTTGGGGTTTGACCAGGCTTATGGTTAAGGTACTTGCATATCAATTGTGATTTTCCTAGGAAGACCATTAAGTTTAAAATAGAAAACAATGGTTGAGTCTAAAATTGCCATCCAGAAATTTCCATTGGGCTGTTACTTCTAGAAACCTAAACTTCAGGGGTCTAACAGATGTTGGACTTTGAAACTTTACAGTCAACCCTGAATCAGCCCCCAAATTACATCACTCTTGACAAGGTTGATAGCTCAGTTCAGCTGAGATCTGTAGTCTGGGTGTGACTCCATATACCTTCCTTCCCCAGAAGAAAACATTTTTTTTACTTGCCTGTAACTTACAAACAGGAAACTGTTTCTCACCAAGGGTTATCTCCACTTTCCTTAAAACCTGGCTGCTGTTACTCAAGGCATTAGCTTCTTGTCTTTGGTATACATTAGTTTAGTTATTAGCCTATTTAGATAGATATGAACCCTGGGTGGAGGACTGGGGAGTTCTTTCACCTAGGAGTTAAAGTATTCATTTGGAAGTAGGTCTGTACCTACTTTCCTCCTCTATAGAAAAAATAACTAAAATTTATATTCTACAGAAATTGCATTAAAAACACAGAAATGAGAAACAGGCCTTGGAGCAGGAACCACATGTAATGAGCACCTTAAACACTGAACTGCTGAGTTACCTATCCTTTCTAACAGTATGAATTTTGAGGGTTTTTTTTTCTACACAAAGGTACAGCTCTAAAAGAGCAACATTTCCCACCTCCTGAGTAGCCTTGTGTCTTGCAAGCCTTCTGGCACTCATCTGGAAGATAAAAGATTAGATTTGAAGTTCAGAGAAGAGGGAATTGAATCTGTGCTTGCTTTTTACAGGGCAAGCATTCTTACCACTTGGCTATTGTACAGAAAAGAAAGAGTCAGTATCTCCTTCTTCAGCTGTATTTTAAAAGACAAATACGAATAATGCTCAAAGAGACAAGATCCTTGCTTTCAGCAAGGGATGCTTGCTAATATCTGAAGTTCTTGGAGAGGACTAAGGCCCGGAGTATATTAATACTTAGTAGTTTAACTTGTTGTTGGGTACCTGTTGATTGACTAAAAGAGGATCCCTGTTCAGCCTGCTGACTACTTCAGTTCCAGTATGCATGAGTTAACCCTCCCTTATGCTGCACAGAGTACATGTTGGAGGAGGTAGGAGTCCTCTTCCATAAGAGAAGAGTCTGGATTCCACTCGGCAGATCAGGACCTTAGAGGACAGACAGTGCAGCACTGAACCCTGAGACCACATATGGTATCCAGACTGTCACTTCTCATATTCATAGAATTATAGAATGGTTAGAGTTGGTAGGGAACTTGAAGACTTCCAAGTTCCAACCCCCCTGCCATGGGCAGGGACGCCTCCCACTACAGCAGGTTGCTCAAAGCCCCATCCAGCCTGGCTTTAAACACTTCCCGGGATGGGGCATCCACAGCTTCCCTGGGCATATTCATGGGAGCTTGTTTTAGAGTTGGAACTAGCTGCAATTTTTGTGTTTGGATTTTGTTATGGTTGGTTGGTTTCTGGTTTCTTCTTGCAATATAATTGTAAATTTCTTTTTCTTTCCCAAAATGGTATGGTCGGGGTGGGTTTTCAAAAAAGCAGATGGGTTCAACTGATGTAGTTTAGCATATACAAGACCTACAAAATTTTTGTATAAAAAAGCATCACTGTGTCTAGAGATTTAGAAAATAGTATAGGCACAAATGAGACAGAATCAACAGTTATTCTTAGAAAATCCACACCTCCACCTCATGAATATTCCAGAAATCTTTGACTTGTAGTGATGAAAAATGCCGCTTTTCCATGGGTTATTTTGTTTCGGTTTATGTGACACTTAGATGACAGTTAAAGAAGCATAGCAGCACATGTAGTATTAACTACTAAAACCATGAGTAGCAAATATCTGACTTACTAATGTATTTTTCAACTTTTTTTCTATTCTAAGACATCCAAACATATTGAGATGTTCTCAGTGCACCTGAAGTACAGCACAGAAATGTGAAATAAAGGCTACTGCCGAAAGAGATGTCAAACATGATACTTCTTTTAACTGCAAGAAAGGTTCTGATTATGCTATTAGACTGGGAAAGATCTTATTTGGACAATCAGAAAGAATCAACATTTAAAATAAATGTTTGGATTAAGTGAAGAAACGTCTTAGGTTAGTATGGCATGAAGGAGACAATACACATTTGTGAACAGCTGAGACCTGTGGTCCCAGACAAAGGAGGAAAAATACTTGCTCAGTTACCCTAGAATCTTACAGTACAACTACAACTGCTTTAAGTCTTCCAAAAAAAGTGTGTCTCCTTGAAATGGGGATAACAACATGCAAAAATACCTGAACACTCAGTTCAGACATATACTCTTGGTACTTTCTACAAAATCCTGGCCAGACTTTGTAATGTTATAAGCATCAGTTCCAAAAGAACATCAGAAAAGTAAAAGCTTTATGTGCTATTCTGGAATCCAGGAAAAAATGTGTAGCCTCGGGCATTGTATTTAAATGAGTCTTCCAAGATCCTCATGAATGTTAGCTCAGACACAGTTTATCTACCAGGGGGAAACCAGAGATTCAGTTTCACTGCCAACTTTCTTAATAAACATGAGCCACTGGCATTGTCCAAAATAGAGTAGATAAGCAGAAGTTGCACTTCCCACTCATTACTATGCTATATTAAAGCTTAGCACAGTTGAGAGAACAACATTTCAGAAGTTATTTACAGTGATGTGAACAATTTAGTCCATAAACAAATGAGCAATAAATATCCTCATCCAGGAGATTAAAAAAAAAAGAAGTTATTTTTTACAAAATAGTCAAAACATTTTTTTCAAGCCTTGATTATCAAAGAAATGTTAGTGCTTTGGGTGTGTTTAGTAGGGTTATTTGTGTGTTTTATATTTAAATTCACTAGTGCTCTATGTGCTAGAGAAAGACTGCTGCTCTCAGACAATACAATACCTGACTGATATTGCAGCTGACACAAACTCTTAAAGAGCTTGGAATCAGTAGAAATGATGAAATTTGCTTGGATTTTTCCCTTTTCATAGCACCAATTAACATCCTCAGACTGTAGCAACCCAAAGTTAGCAGAATTAATTGCAATCTTTTCCTAAAGCAGCATTTTTTATATTAGACACTTTAAACTAATTTTTTAGAGAGTCATAACCTAAGGGCTTTGTTCATTCCCCAGCAAGACGTCTGATGGGGATAGCCTGGGCATTTAAACAAGCTGTGAAACTTAGTGGAGCTCTGTAACCAGATTTGTCGAAGAGACCCAATTCCTCCCCAGTCATGCCAAAAGAAAGGGACCACTATCAGGTTCCCTCATAAGGGGTAAGCAGGTTTTTTGGCGGAGGCTGTGGTAAAATAAAAGGCATGTCATTTGCAGATTCTCCTGTAACTCCCAGGTGTCTGTGAAATGCCTATGTAACTTGTGGACCTTGCCATTAGGTCTGAAGATCACCTTTCCCCTCTCTGAAATCCTAAAAGTAAAATGCAAAGAAGTGCTTTATTTAGCAAAATTGCATGTGCAGAAATGTTAACTGCACAACTAAATAATCTGCCAGTAGATTTCCTCACATAAGTCCAGAAACTTAGGTTGTAACAAATATCAGCATTTAAACATCTGTTACGTGACTCATTAGCTCTATATCAATGACATATGCTGCCAACCCTGTAGTGTCCTCTATAGTTTAATGAAGTGTATAGATGTGAAAGTTAGGAGTCCATTTTAAAATATATTGTCTTTTCTTGTCCAAGGAAACTTCAAAAACAGCACTGCTTTGATTTATACATTTGTACACATCAAAATGAAACAGCAGTGTTTATTTTCGTGCCCAAAAAGCTGAGTGGGTATACTTTCAGGAGGCAGTTATTTAGCAAACCTGAAATATCTTGATGTAATACTGAGTAAATGAAATATTTTGGCAGTAAAAGCCATATGTGACTTTGTGAAAATACTGAAATAGAAAGAATACTGTTTTTCTGATCTTTACTCCTCCAGAGTCTCTTAATTTTTCATGTAAAATGTATTTGAATTCTTTTAAGTCATCAAACTATTTTTGTTCTCTTCTTACAGGGGACTCTAACATAGATCCTCTGATCACTGCTAATTCTATTTTTTTTTTCTAAATGAGAAAACAAATGACAAAGGGAAACAAGACAAATCTGAAATTTTGTGAAAATTCAATAGCATTATTATTTTCCTATTTCTTAGCTTCTTTGGATATCTTTTTCATCTACCAACTAATCTAACTTTCTTTACATTTTGTTTTTACTTAAATAAACATTAAACATACTTGCCTACGGTAAGCTCTCTTGTTTTATTCTCTTTGCTCTCCTTTCCTGTACAATAAGCCCATTAATTTTTCATATTTTATTTTCTGAGTTTCTCTTTTGTTATTTGATTCTTAATGAATTCTCTCTTAAGTTTACAATATCAATGCTTATTTATTATGGATGTATTGTACAGGAACATTTTTACTGTGATTTGATTTTTCATCAGAAGACCTTGAAGCTCACTTTATATAGAAGAAATGACAAAAAATTCCTTGGGAAATAATCCATGCAAAGTAAATATAGATAATACAGGAAAACGGAAAAACCCCAAAACAAAGAACAGTGACTGCGAACTGGGAAAATCTCTTTGAAAAAAATCCATTATAGAAGGCAACCTACATTCAGCCAGACATTCTTAGTTTTTTTTGTTCTGTTGGATTCCAAGATTCTTTTAAAATTCTTTTAAGCCAAAGTTTTAGACTAGTTCTCATGGAGAACGTGCAAATCAAAACAAACTGATTTGCTATATTTATAGTTTTACTAATAAATCAGAACAGTTGCGTAGGTCAGAGGGACTACATAGCAACATCATAGTAATTGTTTAATTTATATTAATTTCAGAATAAGAAATATAAGGAGCAGTAGACCTCTAAGCAATTATCTCTACCTGTGTAGAGCACATTAGTAAGAGAGCTATTACTAACACACAGGTAACTTAAGTCTGTAGAGCTCAATTGCTATCTAGTTTCAATTATCCCCTCTTTTTCCATGTTTTCCTTCTTTCATATCCACTTTACCATGCACAGACAGATGCAAAGGAGTAGTTTGCCTCCTGGTGACCAGTCAGGTATTTTGAAACAAAGGTTGTATTTTGGGAAATTTTGATCTTGGTATACTCTTAAGCTTCTATAATTATTTCAAAATCATAAGTGTGAAATACAACAGTAATTCCAGATGCTATCTGGCTGAAAGAGTTTTGTAAATAACTGTTTACCCCTATTTTTTAAATTACATTTCTTCGGTTTATCCTGGTAACAATTCCAGCCTAAGCAATACAGGTTTTCTTGTATGTGATTTCGGACAGGCTGCATGAGTTCTCAGCTACAGTACTTTCCCAACTAGCCAGAGGATTGTCAAGATGAATTTGTCAAGATGCTACATAACTGGATTGTAGGCAGATTTCCGGCCTATAGTAGTTTTCAGAAAAGGCAGGTATTGTTACAAGAGGTCAGCAGTGTTTCATGGCATATCTGGATCATGAAATAAACAGCATGAATGAATAAAGAGTTGAAAAACACCTGAAGAAGCTTAACGTTTTAAGCCAGTGACTTATCTGCTGGTTTATAGGGAGATACAATTAAAGATTTTATAGCACTTGACAGATCAGCCAAGTTCCTCTCTCTTATACTGTCCTCCATTGTCCACCTGCCAAAACTGTGGGGATATCTTGAAAAGTTCCTACGTTTTCTGAATAGTGGGACAGAAAAAAAACACGCTGCAAGCAATTAATACAATTTTTCGATTTTGCCAGGATCAGCATTTTTCCAGATGGAATTATGAATAGCCATTTGCCCAATTTTGTAAACCAGTATTAGGTATTTCAGAGACCCTCTGATGGAAACAACCCTTCTATTTCTTTCTTACTAGCAATTAGGAAAGCATAGATGTTTCCATTTGGATAGGCTGCTATTGTAAGCGAAATGGGTTCATATTCCCCTGACTACAAGTCTGACTTCTGGATGGAAAGGGACAGAAAAAGCTCCAGAGACAACTCTGTTGGAAGTGCTCCAGCCCCTTCGTAGCTCTAGCCAGAAATTCGCCCTGGGTTACAGTCATCCCTTGCTCAGAACAAACCAAGTGCAGTTACGCTGGAGCACATCTGAGCAGTTTGTGCCCCTTCACCAGCCTGTCTCAAGTTTTCTGTTTGCAACAAAATCCCACG
The DNA here is from genome assembly GCA_013400555.1 of Jacana jacana. NCBI lineage: Eukaryota > Metazoa > Chordata > Aves > Charadriiformes > Jacanidae > Jacana > Jacana jacana. Next base: position 97,279 of record VZTM01042810.1, on the reverse strand, counting down.
AGGAAAATTCCATTTGGTTTTGAGTTTCGGTGTGACAGACTTGGTAAGCACTAGGCAATAATTAGCATGGGCAATTTTAACAGTGAAGCAGGAGATAGCTACACATCCTTTGAATCTTGTTCTTATCACACTATTTGTGTTCTCTGCACTCACTCTAAAGAAGCAGGATAAAACACGTGTTATTTTTACAAACTTACCCTGAAGGAAGAGTATTTGAAGAGGCTTTTCCATATCTCTGTCTCAGCAGTCATTCTTTGTCACTTCTCCATAATTTTTAAGAGTTAATTGTAACCATTTCAGTCTAGTTGTGGGAGAAGGAGAAGAATATGGACTGAGCAAATAAATCTCTTCCTCTAGATTTTGGCTTCTCTTGCATATTTGTTTTTGCTGTCTCCTAAAAAGCTTCTCCAAATGTATGCTGGTGTTAAATTGCACTTGAATACCCAGATGGGTATTTCTGCATAAATGTGTCCAATTGTTCTGTCTGCTGCACAGGCATGGTTTTTCAGACTTAATGAGGTTCTTGTTTGTTTCCTCATAAAGGAAACCTGAGATGGGAGAAACCGTGTCCTAGAAATTAAAGAATTGCTTTGTAACTTGAGAGAGCTCAACACTTATCCCCATGTAACTGGAAGTCACATCAGGGCTTCTGTGCCACAACTGCAGGTTTGTCAGCCCGTTCTTACTCCCCTGTGATTCACAGGAGTAATTTTTAGCTGATGATTTCCAGCTGCCTTTGCAATCCCTTTGTGCCAACTTCTCGTTCATACACATACACACCCACTCTCATTTCAGATTTTTACAGTCATAAAGTCAATGCAGTAAGAAATTAGCAAAATTATTCTTCATGTGTTGTAAGCACTAATAAAGATGTGCTCCTTCCAGGATCTGCTTTTTGTTAATGCCTGAGTATGGAATTTAATGCCTGTGTAGGCTGAGACTTTATATAATTTATATTCAATTGCTGAAAATGTTTCTTACCTCTTGGGTAAACATTATCAGGAATTTACCATGTTTTTCCTTCAGACAAGGTCATTGATGAGACATGAACAGAAATGCTGTCAGTCCTGGAATAAATGTAACAGTTTTGACTAGTTGTTTTATAACATGCTGCTTTGCCACAAACCAAGAAAACTCCTTTGCCAAACAGGAGCGAGTGTAACAGTTGTTACCTTTCAACAACTCTTCATTTCTGATCAAACGATAAGGAGGTAATTTTTTGAAATCTGTTAATCCAAAAAAGCTTAGCTGCTAATAGTTTCCAGAATTCTTTCTATGTGTATGCCATGTTCAATTTTTGCAATGATCAAAAGTAAGGGAACTCTGCTGATCAAAAATAAAGGAACATGTTATTTTGACACTTTGAGATAAACTTTGCTTTCTGCGCTGATGAGAATTCAGAAATTGTACACCACCCTACTACAATTCAGTAACTATATTAAAGAATGCAAATCTTCAACCTTGTAAAACATCCACAGGGAGAGAGGACTTTGCATTCTCCTTCAGGAGGAGAACAGGATTTCAAATCCTGTAAATTATGTATGGCCAGATAGGATGTAAGAAAAATATTTAATGTTTACACTTAATGCGAAAAAAATAGAAATGTGAATCTTGCCTCAGGTAAATAGTAGCTCTTGACAGAATAAATTTACTAGTCACAGGCAGAGTTCATATTTACCTTTTCATTTTTGGTAGGGAGTGAGGTAGATAGAAATAATCACTGAAGAATGACTACATGTGGGCAAAAATAGGATTTCTCTCCAGCCATTTTGGTGGTAGGTCTAGGTCTACTGTAACTGGAGTTCGTTCAGTGCTATATAATCCAAAGACATACTCAGTAACCACCTCTGCCCACATACAACTTTATAGTAACATTTTTCTGCATACATATATACAGCCCTTCTACAAAAGCCACTCTATACTTATATAGTTACATTCACACACATCATAGCAGAGTTTAAAATCCTTTTTAAAAATCCTCACAAAACCGTTAGGAATATCTGACAAAAAATGCCTGCATGAAAAAAGTCTGTGACATTCCAGGTATATGAGAAACCAGTCCTGACCTTTCCCTATGTATTGGTCAATCAAGGTGAATAGTAGCTCCATTTATATAACATCTCCAGTAGGATACTAACTGTGTATTATCTTTGTAAGGTAAAAGACCAGTTAATTATTTGGTCAAATTTCGGAAGCTTGTCTGGCACCAGCTGATACTGGTTCCTGTTCACCTTCAGATTTATTTAGCTGTCTTAGAGGAGAGAATAGAGGTCTCATGACTTGATGATTACTGTCATCGGTTTGGTGGTGGACTCCCAGCTTCTCATCACTGAAATGGGTTCTCCTCCTTTGTTGCAATAGCTAGATGGATCTGAGGGACTGTATACAGAAAGGGTGTTTTTTTCCTTTTTAGTGTAATTTTTGTTTTCAAGATCAGGAAATGGAACTGGCAAAATGCTTACATCAGAGTTTTTATTTCTAGGAAACTGTGTGTGGGCTGACCAGAGCTGTTCATGAAACTACATTTATTTCAGACATCTATTTCTGCAAAATATTAAAAAAAAAAACAAACAAACCAAACCAACAAAAAACCAAACAACACTTATGCCTTCTTCTATCACTTACCTCATCATGTACACTCTTCTAAATTAAACTATCCTCATTCCTGCTCTTGGGAATTGCTGTTGTGGATATTTTGCTAACAGCCAGTAGAGCTACACTTACAAGTGACTGCCGAGCTGTGTGTAGCTCTGCACTATCATGTTCCCTCCTGCCTCTTGTCCCTCTGCTCTTTCCAATCCTGTAATCACATTCTCTTGATTTTCAGCCGTGTGTACCTGGAACGATCCCTCTGATCTCATATGCAGACACCCTCTCTCTTCCTTTGAATTCCTTGCTGAAACATTTCTTCAGACAATTATCTCTACCCTTTATTTATAATCAGTGATCTCTCCTGAACTGCTGCTTCTTGTCTTGTCTTGTTTTTGTCTCATATCAGATGATAAGATCTTTGAGTAAGGGAGTATGTCTTGCTATGTCTTTGTAAAATGCTTTATAAACTTACAGTGACAGCAATGATAATTCACGCTATATTTCCACTCAGATCAAGGAATTACTACTTACTTATTCTGGGCAGCACACGTTCCTGTGGGCTAGTGAATTCAGGTTTATCAAGGCACTAGACTGTCCTGATAATTAAAATTTGCTGTTGTGATCATCACAAGTTGTGTGACTCTTCCTTGCATTAATTCACCAAAGTTCCTCCTGACCTAAATACATCTGTCAGTGGCACTGGTTCAGCTGATGCAGGGTGCACTGGCTTGCTGCTTGAATAGAGGTGGTGGGGGACGTAGATGAGGGAAGAGAGGCAGCTACTGCCTCTGCATGATTGTCAAACATCCCTTTTATTTTCTTTTTTTTTTTTTCTTTTCTTATTTCATTGTACTTGAAAAATAATTTCTGTCAAATGTTAAGAAAGGCAAGGGTAGCTTTTGCATTCCTCTCCAGCTCCATAGCAGGGGCACTGCATGGAAACAACTAGAACTGCCTTCTAAGGCATCATTTTCTTAACAAGAATGCAGAAAGGCCAGTTGTTCTCTGGGAATGAAAAGTTGAAGAGATATCCTGCTGTACACTTTTAATGGCCATATATGCTATTTGTTTTATGTTATTTATCACAAATTCGGAGCTCATGCCAAGACATTTCTATGCCTCGCCAGAGTGCATTCAAGTCAGAGTTTCACTACAATTCCAAAGAGGGAGGCTAATAAATTACAATAAAATATTATCTTGTACCTCCAAGTTGTCAGTGACTGAATGTTTAAATTGCAGTAACTAGCAACTGATACTTTTCTTTGTGGAAAACAATAGACTTTTTCTCCTCGGTATTACAGTATGATGTTTATAGCAAATCATGGGGTACGTTGAGTACTATAAATATAATCTGCTAGTAATACATATTAAAGTCCTCATTAAACATTTAAGAATACCTACAATATTTGCCGTGGAAACAGCTCTCTCCCCTCTAACCTGTTTCATCTTTTATCCATCAGCAGAAAGCCAAGTTGAATCTCTTCATAAAATGAATATACCAATTCCCCTCATCCTCCCTTGTCCCCATTTCTTGTTTGCTACTCAGAAATGGAGCCATCTAAGAAACCTAGTCTAAGGTCCCTAATCTAAGAAACTCCATATATATTATTGTTTTCCAAATGGCCTTGTAAAGTGTAATAGAGACAAGGGTACCTTCTCAGCCACATTTTGTCCCAGTAGAAACCCATATCGAGTATTCCATTGCAAATCCATTAGTAGTGATTTGCAAGAGTCCAATTTAGAGGTCACTTAAGCATGAAAACAGTGTACAAGAAAATGTATAATGAAACAATATCAGTAATAGCATATTTAAATGAACAATATCAGTAATAGCATATTTTAAATGTTTCATTAAGTCTGAATTGTTATATTGTAGTACTGCTGTGAAATAGCTACTACTTTCTGTAACAAGATTTCTTTTATATATGTATTACCGAGAGCATGCATTTGCACAGAAACTAAAGGATTATAAAAGTCAAAATATTTTTATTAATCATGTGGTTTAGAACATTTATATACTGGATGACTTGTTTTATGACTTTATATAGTCAATAATCCTAGATTAGATCCAATTAATATGAATTCAGTGTCTTTTTTTATGGAGGCAGTGTGAACATTTTGTAATCTCACAAATTAAAACAATCAAAATACTTTTTTAATGCTTTCAGGAAACTATTATCACAGGAACATAGGTTTTCAGTGTCCTGATCTGAAGGCATGAAATAAACAAAAAATCCATTATAATGTATCTATTAGTTTTATCCTTGCTAAGCAATGATGTCCAGATTACTGGTGCTGTGATTTCAGTATTGCTGCACAGCACCAGGCAAGTGTCACTCCTTGGAGAAAACTCCTGAGCAGAACATGGTGAAGACACATTGCTTTCCTTAACACACAGGTTGTGGTGGAAGAGTAGTAAAGTATTCATTTGAAATACTTCTTTCAAATTCGTTCTGTAGAGACCTTTGGTTCTTTCCAACTTCTCTTTACCTGACATGAGCTAGTAAGGTAAAGCTCATGACAGAACCAAGCCCATGGTTAAAAGCAGAATTGTATGAAATGGCCTGGGTTGTACTCCCTCCTTTATAGTGATGCCCGAGTTAATGGTATATTAGCTGGATTTAACTGTTGAACAGCATAAACAGATCTAATTCCATTAATACAGTATAGCTATGTAAGATTGTGCTAGTTTAGGATCTGGTGTAGTAAATCTCACATGCTGAAAATTTAACCATTCTGTTATTCAAGAATACTGCAGTACTGAAAACTGGTTAAATTGCGTTGGTTATTTCCTTTTTTTTCTTTTCCCCAAAACAGGCCAGTGCAACAAACCCCCATAAACTGATTTGGCTTTTGAAAGCAGCAGTTTTTAATCTATGAGCTGCTGAAAACTAGCACAGTTTTGACTGAAAAGTGCTTAAAAAAAATAATAATCCCAACATCTGAAGATCTGGACTGCATATATTTCTGGTTTTACCTTGTATGTAATAAATCCAGGGTATATAGGACAACATGAACTTTCATAACTAGCAGAGAGGCTGGAACTTGTTGTTGTTACGTCTGCTGATTATCCTAGATCCCAAGTAATGTTTGTGTGGCTCCTCAGTATTTTGACTTGCTAACTTGTGTGAGTGCTGGTTTAGGCAATTCTGTACTCACTCCACTGTGTAATGACATAGCTTTATACAGAGAACAGAAACTGACAGAAAACCTACACGAAATGATGGAAATTCTACAGTATCATCTAATAAAAATACGTGTACTGTGTTGTCAGTTTACCCTTTGCTGACTCCAAATTCGACATCATCAGATCAATTTTGCATTCAGCTTCCAGGACAGAGCAATCTCATAAAGCACTGTCTCAACTGCATGACAAGTGCATGCTGAGTTTGCTTGTCTTCTGATCATCTTTCCAGGCAATAAGTCGATTCAATCTGCTTGAATTGCCCCAATTTCATTTTGGTTTGGAGCTCCACATTTCCTTCCCAAGGAAACCAGGGGATGGAATACCAGGAGGTTTATGTGTGAAGTCAGAATGTTTCTGCTCAGCCTTATTCTCACCAGTTAGAGATAACTGTAGCTACTCTTTGCTTTTTATATATAGCTAATTAAGCTATAAAATACTAGCATGATTCCATCAAGAAAAAAGATAAATCAGCT
>VZTM01042810.1:0-71800 GCA_013400555.1 Jacana jacana | reverse complement strand
CAATTGCAAAGGGAGGGCCATCCTTTTGATTAGAAACAATTTTACTTTCTTGGTAGCTGATAGAGGGGAAAAAAATCTTTGGTATTGGTATCAGTTCATAGCTCTGAGCCAGCCAAGTGTACATGAAACTCAGCATGTGTTTCTGGATGAGAGGCACAGAAAGCACAGACCCCTCTTCTGCTGGGTGACCTCTACAGGCAGATGGTGTCAGATAGGTCAGATAGGCCTCTTTTTCAGCCAGAAGATTATGGGATATTTTATTAAATACATTTGAGATAATAGGGAAGGATTCATCATTTTAACACAAGAAGTGGATTTACACAAGCGCTGATGTTAATGACTGGATCTGTGAAAACAGCATAAAGCTGGTTTGGTTACTCTCATCCGTAGCACTGACACTTCTATCTGTACACTGGCCCCAGCCACCAGTGTAGACAATCCCGTACCCTGGGCAGCTGATTCATTTCATATCTTCTATTTTTTTTACCATTATGGCCAAATCAGAGCAATCTGAGAGTATCAGCAATCCAACAAATTCAAAGGGTGATTTTCCTGTCAAGCTCCATGAGAGCAGCATGATGATGAAGTCATCAAATTTATTTATTTATTCTATGCAGCATGGGGAATAATGGAAGTTTTCAGTGTATTCTTTGCTCTAAAATTCTGAACATTTTCTTGGCAGACAAGAACATTTCAAAATACACATAATCTGCGGTGTAAAAATTACTTTGTCAACATTCATCATCAGAAAGATCTCTGTTTGACTGAGATACCTACAAACTTCTTATTTGCCATAACCCATCACAACAGCAAAATGCAGAATGAGCTGATCCAAAGACTGAATTTAGTTGTATTCTAGTTCTTTAGGACATACTCTCTAGCAGGAACTCCTGGAGGAGCAACATCAAAATTTTGAGAGAAAATCTGAGAGCGGCTTTTGCAAATGTTTCTTCTCTTGTTTCATGAATTGTACTATATTTCATTCTGGATGAGCCCATAAACCTTATTTTCAGATAGGACTCTGATGCTTAATTTGAAAATTAAGATAGCAAACTTAATAGAAGGACTATGACCCAATTAAAATATATTTTATAGTCTCTGTATAACTCCATTGGCTCAACTCTTCATGAGAAGCCTTCAAAGATGTAAGTGTATATCCTTAAGAGCTGACAAAATTCTTCTGACTTTGTTTCAGCAGAAAACTATCAGTTTTCATATGATTTTTAACTATTGAGCACAATTATTGGAAATACTAGCTGTAATACCAGTCATTTTGTTAACTTTCCCTAAATTGTAGTTCATTATGAGATCATCACTGAAGTTCTGTAGAGCTGAGGGCTGATTTTTAATCACAATTAACTAATTTAGTACCCATCAGTGTAACTGGAGTTAGTCAAGATACATATATAGAAACAAAGTGAAATCCTTGCTTATGTGATTCTCTAGTTACCATTAGTCTCCTCATTTTGTGTATCATCCTAAGTTTCTGCTTAAAACAAGTATTTCTCAGACTGTGACTTCCTAGCCTCAACCAAGAATGGTTTTCCTGTTTTGAAGTTTAGCTGATTTACAGTTGAAAAACTTTTTAAAAATTCAAATGCTTAAAAAAAGATTGAGAATCACTACTTGGTTTAGACAATATCACATGTAAAAAAGGATCTTAGCCTCACAAAAAGCACTGAGAATTTCAGCTTTTATTAATTAAGCCTGATTCCGGGCAAAGTTGAAGTATTTTAATGCACTATTCACCTAGAAAACTCGCATTTTTAACTGTAAAATCAAATGCAAATTAAAGTTACATGAAGGTAAGTTTTCTCTTTAACTGTTTTTCATATTTATTATTTTGTAAGTTATTTTCATACAAGGAAGACCTATTAAAACTTTAGTATGTTAAAAAATTGATGAAGCAAAGAAAGCAAAATACAGCAAGATGTTTGGCTGATGAACCAAGCAAAGCAAAGCTGATCTGCTTAAGCCAACTGACGCTGCTGGCACCATACCAAAATGTACAAACACAAAACCTGACCTATCACTGCATTTTATTAAGATGTCACTGAGAACCAAATTAGAACATCTCATTAAAAATTTTCTCAGACATAAAATTAATGTATATATCAAAGCCACAACACAGGTTTTCAATTAATTAATTAACCTACTTTAAAGTACAAAATCTCTGTGCTCAGGTATTCTGTCTATTGAAAGTTTCTGACAAGGTCCCCAGCCGTCCTGATAGTCTTAAGCTGAATTGTCTTAATAATGTAAGAATAACCTATACCACTAGTAATTTCATACTTTACTTCTCTTTATAGATTTACCAGGATGATATGACACACAGATATTGGAAAACAGCTTCATAAGTTGGAAAATACTCCTGATGGTGGTCACCATGCAACGTGAGTAAAATTTCCTTATAGAGATGCTTGTAATGTTTTTGTCATCTTCTTTCACCCACAGCTATGTGTACATACAATGTACACATACATTGTATGCATTGTATTTGCATACAATGCTTGTTGTCATAACCTGCATCACACCACATACAGTATAAACAATGGCTGTAAATTAAATAAGCTGGATTTACTTAATTTGCACAGCAATAACAATATTACATTATTTTAGCTGAATGTTGATGTCAAACTGAACAGAAATAAGAGGAAAGCAGTAATTAGTCTAGGTTAAAATATATCCTCAGAGGATATTAAATATGCAAGAGCTCATCCATGAAAATTAGACTGCAAGAGGTTACACCATGTATTGGCTTATTTTGTTACATATCAAATTATCTCTCATGAATAAATATATCTAATAATGTTTAGCTCTATAATTTAATAGTGCCCTATTAAAAATACTTTCTGACTCAACCAAGCTGTGTATTTGATTTTCTACGATTATCAGATTTTAAGTACACAATAATTGAATGTGCAATTTGTACTGACTTCTACAAGCAAAATCAAAAAGACTATGTTCTTTAATCCCTTTAGTAGATAACTTCAATAAGTATGAATACTAGGACCTAGTACTTAAGTTGGATAATAATGTAAGTTAAAGAGCACAACAAGATGTGAAGTTTCCTAAAGGGAAAAAAGGTTAGTTTAGATCTCTTTGTTTATTTAAAACCAAAGAAACCATTCCTGAACTATTAAGTTAGTTTGACATGCTTTGCAAGATGAGCACTGCTATACTCCCTCTCCCACACCTCCCAAGACCACAGCTTGTTTAAAGGACTTGAAACCACATCTCGTGTGAAATCCTCACCTTGCTTGTCATTAGGCAGTGGCACAATATCCCTGTCAAACAGCTCTGAACTTGACCAACCCTCAAAACCTTCCCAGAGTTACCCAGGGCTGAAAAGGCGGTGATCGGTGTAACCTCACTGCCATTTGCTGCCACAAAGCACTGAGGGATACTTCGAAAAATGAACTTGGTTAATAGGTGCTGAGGAAGTGCAGGTGAGTTACAAATCCCCTCGTGCAGCATTAACCCAGAATCGTCACTGCTCTCTCCTGATGAGAAATGATAGGAAGGACTGTGCCAGTTGCCATGGTGAATTCTACTCAAAGATCCTCTCTCTCTCTCTCTCCCTCTCTCTTTCTCTTTCTCCCTCTCCTTTTCCCCAGAGAGGATGAAGATCTTGGGAGTTTTTATTCCCTTTTTGATTGGTTCCTACCCCAGCATCAAGCCCAAGCCATGATGCTGGGCTGGACAAAGATTTGGTGGTATTTGTTAATTCTAAAAATTTATGAAGATAAATTAGTCTCCTCTCTACCATGTTCCCTCCACCTTAAGAAATAAAGATGAAGAGTAGAGCAATCAGCTAATTAACCCTCTTTTCCAGGCACAAAGAGCTGCATTACAATGTGACATTGCTCTGCCCTTTTCTTTTTGAGATGTTTTCGTGGCCTATCAGAGTCTGCTCTATGAAAAGACCCTCTGCATCTGCTCTTGCAACCTGCTAATTACAATACTGTAATTAAACGCACACGGAAGCAATTACCTTCATATATCACTGTGTCTGACAAGCAGAGAGCTACTTTCAGTTAAGATATGCTGAACTCCACTCTCAGGAAGGTGGAGATTTGGTTTGGGCTCACCAGGTTTGACTGAGGACACTGGAAATCCTTATTGGTGTCTGAGCTGCAGTTTGGTGAAAAACTTGAGCACGCACCCACACACAGGAACAGGCCATAGTCTCTATCAATAGGTGGTAAAGTCCTACTGGCACTGGGTATGGATCAGAGAGATTAAAGTGTCTCCCATGTAGTGGTTGTCCCGACTTCCACTGCAAAGGGATGGCTTCTTTCTTAATGCTGTTTTGGGTTCCTGAGGCTCTGCAAAGACACAAAGTCACAACAATATCCTGGGGATCTTGATCCTTTGTGCCTTCTTTGGTTTCAGCATTCCCAACCTCCTTTTCTCTATGACAACAATAATACTCAGGGTTTTTTCTAGTAGCACTTCAGCCTCAAGGGGAGCAGAGCTTGCTTGGAAGGGAACAAACAAACACCTCTTTTTTTAAATTACTAGATCCTTTGGTTTTGATTCAGACCTTGTTGTTTGCTCTACAGTACACTTTGAGCTTACAGCTGAGCTCGACTTGCTTGAGGTCCAGACCTGGAACATTCAGACCTGTGCTCAGCTGTGGGATCCAGAGCAAGTTCTGCAAATCAGGGATTGGCACGGTAAGAAGCAACAAAAAAAAAAAATCCAGTCAGCGAGGGGAAAGCTACCTTACCATTGCCAGCAGGCATCTGAGGGAAAGCAAGGGGCACTGGAGAGAAATTAGAGGGCTCGACAGTCGCCCCCAGACACCACTACATTCTGCTTCTGCATTCTGCCTTGATGGTGCCACAGCGTTATCTGAGGGGAAAAAAAAAAGAAAAAAAAAAAGCTGCTCTAAAATGTCAGTGCCTTTGAAGTATAGACGAAATGCAGACATATCAAAATGTATTTTCCTTTTCTATACCTTTTCTTAAATTAAATATAATGGTCAGCTTTAGGCTAGGTGCTGCCACGCGCTGCCAACGGGAAGTGAGAAACAACAGCAACAAATCCATCTTTCTTCCCGAAGTACTGCTTGCAGCGTGAGGCAGCACTAGTCAAAGACAAATCACAAAGGTTTCGATTTTGACTGTTCAGTACTAATACCTTCAGGTAAGGTGGAGAAGAGAACTGTTTGATAGTGAGCAGCCATACTCCCTGCACTCTTCACCAACCAATTTAACGAAAGCTCAACAGGTTTACTCTCTAAGAGATTAGGAACAGTATTAAATCATACCAAACCCTATTATTTGATGGTGTTTCTGCAGCAGCACATAAGAGTTGGAAGAGTTTAAAGCCAGTACTACTGTTATGCAAAATAGCTGGGGTTTTTCCCACACAAAGGGAGTTACACCTACGAGTAAGTGGCTGCAGGACCAGGGCCGGTGATGCTGAGAACAAAATAAGAGGCAACAAATAGCAGGGATGCCATGAGAACGGAGCTGTCTGTGTACAGCATCTCTTTGAAGTATAATTACAGCCCCACTGAAGCATGAATGTAGCCTACCGTATTTGCAACCACTGTAATCAGCGTAATCATGCTGCCATTTCATTTACTTTCACACATTCTGTTAAGGCATTAGGACTGCTGTGGAGACTGCTGAAATGATATGGTTAATACTGTCCATTTATTTTGTTCATGCTGATAAATCGTGTTGTTATTCTGCTATATTTGTATTTCTTTTCTATGACTTTAAGGCTAAAGCAGCCCATTTCACAGTACTATAAGAATTCTGTTTGTAGAATAAGAATAGAAGGTAAAAGCAGATTTTGTTAGATTTTTAACACCTTTACAGGACCTTTCATATTTGCTGTTAATTAGCAGTACTGGGACCAAATAACAATAACAGATAACTCCCTCTTGTAAAATTATTCCTTCCAGTAGTTGTTATTTAGTCAGTGAAGGGAGTGGGAAAAAGGAAAAAGACAGGATACCAAGGAGTCTACTCCTGGTGCCATTTTACCCTTTCCTGAGCGCCCCACTTAGTTTTCTTTCTTTGAGCAGGTGCATTAGAAAAGTAATATAATGGGAATTGCCTTGAAGGTATAGAAGGTAATTAAAACAATACACATAGCAAAGTGAAGCAGGGGTAGGTGAAGGTAACATGCAAGGTTTAACATCTGCTCTACCATACAAAGCCCTTGGAAAATAAGCCACAAACTGATTTAGAACAGATGATGTTGCTGATTTTTTATAACAATTGTAAATTCCTTTCTTTCAGATGGTTCTTCAGTCCAATTTGCATAAACAATAGAATGAAGTCTAGTGAAAGGGCAATGATTTTTCTGCTAAGGGTGCTGGTGTCAATGTTGTTTCTCATTTATTTATCTTAACTATTTATCAATGTTGTATATGCCTGTTTTTTAAGGAGACATTTTCTATGAATCTTCCTAAATCATGCCACTTAAAGAGGTAGTGGAAAAAAGGAGAGTGAGTATGTAATGAAAATTCTGCACCTTGATGTCTATCTAGGAATTTAAACAACTGTTTAATAAGCAGACTTATAAGAATGAAATCTATATAACAATTAAAATAATAATGCTGTTCTAATCACTTGAGCGCCTAGAGTGTGTATCAAGGTAATCACATTCATTGTAAATTTATATGCTATGCATATCCTTGTAAGCATTTTGAAAGAAAGTGGTACAGAAGACACAGGTGCCTAAATTAATAAACATTAGAAAATCAGCAAGAGGTTTAACTACACTGGTTATTGTTTTCAATTATTAAATAATTAGTTTGAACATCTTTGTACATCTGGTCCCAAATCATGGGATTCAATTACCTTGAATGGCTCTGGGCTGCCATTTGATCACTTAATACTAAACCTGCAAAGTACTGGGCATTAGGAAGAAAATCCAGTGGAGGACACTAATTTCCCAGAAGTTTTATGAAAAAGTTCACTAACCAGAACATTTTGGTTTGCAGACTATAATTAAAAAAGCTTTATTAAGAATTTTTTAAAATAAGAGAACTAAAGAAACAGGCAGCGGGCAAAGGGCTGAACAACATCATTTAAGTATTCTGACAGAAAAGTATTGGTCTTTCCAGAACATGTACGCTTGATAAAATACTTTAAGAAGTGTCAGATGCTCCTCCAGCTTTCCTGCCTTCTTGCTCTACGTACCGACCAGCTCAACTATCCCATCTCCTTTAGTTTCAAAAGTACTGATCTTTTACTCCAGCTCTATCAGCTTCCTTTTAGGAATTTCTATGCAACAGAGAATTCAGAAAAGCTTTGTTTGAATGAAAGGCCCCCAACAGGCTCCCAAACAATGCACCTCAGACTACTAGTGAGACCTCTGAATTCTCCTACTCATTTAAACATCTGACTGAAACAGTTTTGTATAGTTTCAGATTTAAAAAAAAAAAAAGATTTAATTAAAAGTTTTGGGAAAAGTGTTACATTAAATGTCAATGTGTTTTGCATGAGATTTATGACATTTAATTATTTTCCTGTAGAATTTGAGGAATGAAAAAAATATTCCTATAACATACATTTTCAATGGCTTCAGTAGGATATATAGGAACTAAATAAATCTAGACTTAGAAGTAGCAAGAGTTCAGTACCTCACTTTTGCAGAAAGACATTAGGTAGCCGAGATCAACTTCTACGCATATACCTAAATACTGTATATAATTCCATCAAAAGTTTCAATAAGTCAAAGCATCCTTTTAATTTCCAGGTTTTTTACATTGGACTGCAAAACCATGTAATTTCACCAGCAAAATACAAAACAAGATCTGTTTTTTTCCTCCACCTAAAAACTTGCTCAAGGCAAGCTGCTGTCACCCTTACTAAGTATAAAGGAATATACCACAAATGGAGTTTCCTGAATATTGAAAAGGCCTAATTGATTTGTAACTTATTTTCGAGGACGAAACACTATAATGTAGCCAAGACTCACAAAGGAGTTATTCCAGTCATTGCCCATGTCTCTATATCTTTGTTTCTTCTGGATCCCAGTGACACAAAAGCAGGGACAATACTGACATTCTCAGATAATCCAATTAAGGTAAACTTCTAGAACAATACCCATTCTAATGTATTTGGTGTGGCATCATTTTAAGAAGAGCTACAGCAGCAAAGGATATTTCAGATCTAAAATGTCTACAGAATATATTTATGAATGTGACCGTTCATGTTGACTGAGAACAGTCATGCTGTTCATATTCATTAAATGCTAACTTTTGGGAAAGGTATGATCCATTTCCTGGTTAATCCAAATCGATTCTTTGATTTAATTTAACAAAAATTTTCATTCTCCTGAAGGAAAATTGACACTTCTCTTATGTTAAAATGTTAAGCAAATAAACCCTCTGCAGAATTGTATTCTATCTGCAGCACTAAAGGATTTTAGGGGAGGAAGTCTACAAGCGCCTAGAAAAAATCTGGATGGCTGAGCCTCTTGTCATCAGAGATCATCGTTTCTATTTACACTGTGGTCTTCAGCTTCTCTCAGATTCCCAGCCCTTGGCCACCCATGTCCAAAGTCAGTCACCCAAGCACAGGCAACCTACTCAGGACTCACATGTTTACAACAACATCCAAGGAATTACAAGGATAATTCCCTTCAGCTGCCAAACTGAGAAGCATGTGGCAGCATGACACTTCGATTGCACATTACATCAGACTCAGGATGGTTCAAGTTGTGCTTTTTTCCCCTGAAGTATATTCCAAGTTTTCAAACACATCTTGCTTGTTTGGGTAGGCATGGAAGAGGAAGGGTCAAGGACTCCTTAGCCCTAGAGTCTTCCCTGGGGTTAATCCAAAGCTTTAGCAACCCCAGTCCTTTGAGGCCAACACCAGGAACCCCAAGCTGACCTGATTTCATAGTGAATTCTAGAGCTAATTAAAATGTGCATCAAGAGGTGCCAAAGAAATTCCAAGCCTTAATATTTTAGTGTAGAAAATGTGATATGAAGATTAAATGTTGATAAGGTTAAGATGAAATACAACCATAATCTAGTGATGATCCTTTTTATTCATGACATTTTCATTTTGCAGGTTATTCAATTTATTTCTGTTCTTTTTGTTCCTTTGCATTTAGGATACAATATCATCTGATGCAATCTCCTAATTAAAGGGCTTCTCCTGTAGTTATAATCACCTCAAAGGTACTCTGATAAATGATTCCATCTTTTAAAATGCTTTGAGATACAATAACTGCCTCAGAATAGGCAACCGTAACAAAATGATCAGTCAGCTACGCTGACTGCATGCCATAAAATTTTGTCTCAAATACAGATCATCTGTGAAGATTTAGTGGAACAGACTGGAATCCTGTCCATTTTCATGTGGAAATCCTGTAAGGGAATCTGAACATCACGAAAGTTT
Source organism: Jacana jacana (assembly GCA_013400555.1). NCBI lineage: Eukaryota > Metazoa > Chordata > Aves > Charadriiformes > Jacanidae > Jacana > Jacana jacana. The sequence goes on along the minus strand of VZTM01042810.1, from coordinate 62,423 downwards.
ACAGGATGTGCAAATCCAGATTGTAAGAGTCAAAAATCAAGATAAAGGTGTAAAAAGTAAATTGATTCATTTTTGGAGGTTCCAGGTTTGGCTAATATAGTCCTGTCTCTTCTGAGACTAATAAACCAGGTCACTTCTTTTTTTTCCATCTTCTATCACAAATTGATGTGCTGGCTTGGTTTGCAACATCAGCAGAATCAAATACAAACCAATTTTCTCAATGCAAGGGGGGTTGTACCAGTCAGAGTGGGGTTGATCTATTAGTATTCTCCCCTATCACCTGCCTCCAGTATTTTCCTGAACAAGACTTTGCCTCCTCCATTTCCACAGCAACCTTTCTCAGAGCATCTCTCTAGTGATAAGAGCCAGGACAGAGAGGAGCTTTCGGCATTCTCTGTGTTGATTTTGCTCTGCCTGCCTCGAGCTTTACCTTAAGTGTAAGAAAGGGAGATGTGACACAAGAGCTGTTATGGTAAATCCCAGTAACTGCTGCAGTAATAGACGATACCAGTGTGTCGGAATGTAGCCTACAGGTAAAAGGCTTGGGAAATTGCATCTAAAACCAGCAGTGATTCCTTCAGTAGTAGGGTGTCGTCAGCATCGGCTAGCTGACAGTGTTGAAACTAAGATGTGGAAAGGAAACAGCAGTATCTCTTCTTTATATACAGTCCTGACGGATGTTTGAGGCTTCCAACAGATTAAGGGGAAGAATATAAGTGTGGGAATCTGTGATGCTTCTAGAACTAAAATAAACTCTTCATGTGTCTCTGCACTTGTAAAATGAGGCTAGTGGCTCTGCCTCTTTGAACTTTCAAGTCAAAGAAGCAGTGACCATGGGCTAGAAAAGCCAGTAATATGCAGAATAAAGTGGAGTAAGTGGAATAAAACAAAAGAATCAAGGATCATTTGTCACCCCATCATGGGAAAAGTCTCCTCACCAAGACAATAATTCTTCTTGGTGGGAGAGAGTAGTAACAGTGGGCATTAACATCACTGGGAACTCTTGTGCAGCTTCTGACAATAACTTCCTTAAAAAGATTTCCTCAGTCTTTGAAGTGTCTGCTTTGCCTGCACAGCAGACAGCTTGCTTTCCGACTACTGTCTTGCCTGTCTGCTCCCCTATGTGCTTCTCTGTTGAAACACCCTGTATTATTACAGTCACTCTCAGCACCTGGCTACAGGAGTGAATCAAAGCGTTGTGGAGGCAACATATCAATTTGGGTTTGTGCCATGGTAATAGTTACTTGACGGTTAAGTGGGATCATTTCAAAGACACTTTTTCTTCCTTTTTCCCTGTTTCTCTGTGCCCAGATCACTGCTTGAGCTGCCTTCCCCCTAAACACTACGTGCTCACCTTTTCTGACTGTCTCAAATAGAAAACTTGTGCTCTTGTCAAAAGGATAAGCTGAAGCAGTCACTTATCTGGCTGAGGAATTGCACACCAGAGAGCTCCATCGCTGCTTCCCAGCTGCCCGCCACTGACCACAGCCTCTCCCCCAGCTGGGCTAGCCACAGCCACCAGTGGCACTCTGCGTACTCACCTGAGGCCATCCCAGAGTCAAGCAGAGGGCGAGTTGACTGCCAAACAGAGAATTCCAGAGAAGCAGGTAAACACAAATCATGAAATAATCCATTTTGAACTGTTGGTATTTCCAAAATCCCCCTAAAGAAGAAAAGATTGGATTATGTCAGTTGACTTCATGCTGCTATACAAAGATATATATATTGTGTGTATATATATATACATACACACACAAAGGTATTTCTTTCTCTTTCCCTTTTTTAACTATTAGCTCGTTAGTGAGTTACTGGCCAATACACACACACACACACCCCAAGATGTGAAACCTGCAGGTTCTCACAGTCCATGATAGCTACATGGAGAACATGCAGAACTCACAAGTTCAGCTGTGCGAGCTCTCCTGGAAATCAACATGGTCTTAGTAAATTCAGAATATTGGAATTTCCCCAAATGCAGGCCAAATTAATTCATATGTAAAAAGATTTCTGTCTACAATAACAGGAGGAAATGCCACATAAACCCCAGTCCTGCTCCCATCAGAGACAATGGGAATTAAGCCACTAACTTCAAAGAGCAGTGTTCTCCCTGTAGAGTATATTTCATGTTTCTTCAGTCTTGGCTAGATTAGTGCAAATTAAACATTGGGTTAAGTTGCCAGATCCCATAAGTGCTCCATTAGGCTCTGGAGGATTTGGCTAATTTCAGTCAAATACTTACCTATTTTACAGAATACATGCAAAATTCATCCATGGGATAAGCCCACTGAACTCGATAGGATGCCACTAATGAATTTGGCCTTTACAGCTCCACTGTCTCTGCCTTGATGCTGTGCTTAAAATGCATTGCGGGCTTACTCATCTTATCAAATCTTAAGAAACAAACATTTTATACCAGAGTGTATAAAATAATTTAGTAAGAGTTGTAAACAAGTGGCTTTCACAAGCGCTAAAGGATCTAATCATCAAATCATATCCCCAGTACAGACAAGCCTTTTCTTGCCTGCAGGCCATCACAGAGAGGGCTGCCTGCAACGTCTCCTTCCTGTACTGCTCACTGTCCTATATCTTCTGAAAGGTAAACTGCCCCAGGGAGCTACAAGCTACATTTTTCAATCATCTCTGCGTTATGTTAAATACACTTACAAGCAGCCAAGTAGCATCCCCAGAGGGTCTTGCTATGATAGAGGGATGTTAATATACTCAAATATACTTCTGCCTCTTTTTCTTCCCCCCCCCCACCCCCAAATGCCAGTTATAGGCATTCCTGAATAATCTCCTAATTAGTGAGGAAGCCTTGAGTTTAGATTCATGGACTGCAGAGACAGAGACCCGAGGTGTCTGTTCTGAGCTCCATGCCATAAGGTTTTGAGGCCAGCATGTACAAAGACATGCTAGATTTTCAAGCCTCATTTCTTCCCTGGACGATGGCGGGCTCCTGGATGGCCACAGGGAATCCCAGCAGTGCTGTGTCCCTCGGTCCCCAAACACACAGCACGGGTCAGTGCTGACAGTAAAATGTTGTGACATCTGATGAAAAGCACTAGAGGAGCTCATTACCAAGTGTTTGTACCATATCTGGAACCACCGCCTTTGCAATCTCTGTCAGCAGATTCTGGATGTTGCAACAGATAAAAACATCAGACTAATTAGTCATTTTTTAGCTTCTGACTCACAAAAAGCGTGGGTTCAGATATAGGTAATACAATGCAAAAAATAATACAGCAACATCCTTTGGGAAAGCAGAGAAGGTCACGTTAAGTGCTGCTGTTCTCTGAAGATGTAATATGCAGAATTGGTACGTGGAAACTTGACCACTCAAGCAGCTAATTGACAGTGGGAAGTCTTGCTGCACACATCTTCTGAGGTGCTTTAATTATGCAAAGACACCTTGTTGTCACACAGATTTTATAAATAATGTTTAACACTCATGTTTGTTTGAAGTAAGTGCTATGGGAATTTTTTTTTCCCCAATTATGATTCCCCTTTGGGGACAATACCGTGTTATAAACAACACAGCACTTCAGCTTAGGGTTTTGTTGCTGTTGGGTTTTACCCCTCCTCAAATTATTTTTAAAAAGCTTTTGGCTCTGTTCCTGACTGTTGTTGCAAAATTGGGTACTTCAGCAAATTGCTTGGTTGACAAAAGAGAAAAAAAAATGTTGCTTCAAAACAAACAATTATGATGACTTTGAAGCATAACACAAAATGTCTCATTGATTTTGTCCCAGAGGACTGGTGTAAAGAATGAATGCCCAAAGACGCAATGGAGCATGTAATATTAGTGCACGCAACATTACTTGTGCGGTACTGTTTTAAATCCATTTGTGAACCTTTGCCCTCTGATCACCTGCCATCAATAGGGGAAACACACACAAGTCATCTAACTACTTGGATCATTTGTGAGCAAAAAAAAAAAACGGTCTTTCTACTCAAAGATAAAGTGGTTGAGTAGTGGCAGGAAAATGTACTCTTCTTTTTCCACAGACTCTGAGTGGAGCATTGGAGAGAAAGATGATAATTTTGACTTGTGGTGCTTGGACTCCTGGCCACTAGAATTTGGCATTTGTTTTCTTAAACAAATTTAAACTCTGATTACAATGTAGAACCTACTAAGAAGCATTGTTTTCCCTTCTGCTCTCTGTATTCATAATGCCTAGTGCCCTCTGAAGGGACACTGCAAAAGGGACTGGTGCTGGAGACAGCCATTTGATCCGGTGCATTTTGTTCACACCCAGTGCTCCAGAAGTAGGACGACAGAGTGTTAAAGCCAGAAAAGGGAGCAGTACATGATCAATTGTAGCAAATGTTCTGCAGTCATTTCTTCCAACACAAGTGATGCAGTATTTTGTCCCTGGGCCGAAATAGATTCAATTCCCTGTTAGGCTAGAAAAAACGCAGTACAGCTGTTCTGCTACCTTTGGATCCGGCTCTGCTCTAATAGATCATCTTATCTTCAGCCAAGGAATTTGCTTCTGTGATGGAGAATCTGTGTCCTGTAAGTTTCCATTCAGCAAAGAACATTAAAATTGCTTTAAAAAGTGACATTAATCAGATGGTAAAAAATAATTGAAAACAATCAAACAGTAGCTGTCAGTCTGAAAGTTTGATTCCTAATAGACTTGAAACTGAAATTCTGTTAATCGTATTTATCTCTCTAGATATGCCTGAAATCAGTTTCCATCACTGGAACAGATTATTTATTGTCATGGGTCTCTCAGCATCTTTTCAGTGCTCAAATAATTCTACACATCTTTCCACTTAGCTTCACTGGTTTGGGATTATCATCCCCCTGTGAGTCAAGCCTCAGCCTCTTGGATGTAGTGATCAGATCCATTTTTTACTAGGAGGATGCTGTTGAGAAGCTGCAGGTGTTCCTTTGCTACAAAAATCCAGCCATACTGTGCTATGACCTCCAGTAGACACAGTGAGAAACAGCATCTTTCTATTACAACGACATACGAATATAACACAGCCAAGATCTTCCTATTAGGGAAATCTATGGGATTCTGTTGACTAAATACTTTGGAAGATTTCAGCCTCTGTGTTTTTAGGTTCCTGGATTCCTAGTTCTGTACAACTGCATTAATTGTGCAGGGAAAATAACCATTTACTGTGGGAGTGACTTGACAATTTGTTGAGAGCAGGCCCTTTAAGAGGGAGTTACTGAAAGGGCACATATGCAAATAAGTGGAAGTAAGCGAAACGAAGTATAGTGAAGGCGAAACAAAGTGTGGGAAACAGCAAATGACACAAATGTTGTAGCCAATCATGGGGCAACTTTAAGCCTGTGGAAAGTGCGTGGAAAGCTCGTGGACAATACCCCTCTCCCTATCCGAAATGTAGTGCTTAGCGAATGAGGACCTGTAACTGTAGAACGAGGGGTGTGCTTCCCAACTGTGTGCACTTCCTGAGAAGTGTGCTTCCTGGGTGGGCTTCCGGATTCGGGTGCTTGCTGGAATGGCGTCCGGATGGATGGCTTCCTGATTGATTGCGTCGGGCTCAACTGCTCCTGGCCGCGGCAACAATTCTGTTTCCAGAGTCATAGACTGACAGCAGATGTATCTATTGGGCTCAGCAGTGAGCTAAATTAGCCCACAACACGTTACTCAACCTAGACTTTGAGACAACTGAAGCAGCTTGCTTTAAGGCTGGCATCCACAGGCACACAGAGCATTCAAAGGAGCAAGGTAACATTTCAGCATGGTTTTCTTCATGGATTAATTATTTCTTCAATACTTAGACCACAGGACTTCACTCCATGCACGGATCTACCTGTCCTTGCCTCCACAGCTTTACTTTAGCTTCTATAGCAAATGAGAATGGAAAAGAAATAATAAATATGACTGCGTGGCTAGGGAATACACAAGACTGATATTCAAAATAACTGTAATAAGTACTTGTAAAAATGTAATAACTCAAGTGTATAAACAGAGGGAATTAAATGCCATGGTAAATTTACATAAAACAATGTTTAAAGCAGAAATGGGAATAAATATAATACGGATAAGTAGTAATCCTCTGCTTGCTTAACTAGGCCATTAATAACAATTTTCAAGGACAGACCACAAAATATCTGTAAAAGTAGAGGGTCTAGAGACTAGAAAAGACCAATCCATGAAAAACAAAGAAGCGAGCCCAGCTTTGCCTCCGGTTTTGCATCCGGTGCACACTGGTTGCTACTGGAACTGTACCTATACCAGCAGTCACTGTACACTGAGAAATAACGGCAATACACGTTTACTCTGGTCATTTTTCTTGCAGCATTCACTGTGCAACAGCATAAAATATTTGGCCACTGTTTTTTTTTCCAAGAGTACAGCAGAAAAGGATTTAGAAATAGAAAGAAACTATGCTGTTCAGTTTGGTCCTTTGAAATTAAGCCACTTGCACTTTATAAGGCAGCTATTGGAGATGACAAACCTGACATTTTTTTGCCTTGTCTAATGCCGCAAAGACAACTGCTTTACAAAGACAATCATTCCTAGGAGTATAAGCATTATTAGGATTTCCCTGCTGATCTTCAAGGTGTGACAGGTAACTTAAATGCCCTGCCAAGTGCAAAATTTCTTTGCAAAATATCTCAAAAAAAAAAAATAATGATTTCCTGTTTTACATAAGACTTCACAATCCATATTATGTCTAATCCTCTAACACATATTCTTCTGTTTTCTCTTTACCTGCAGGATTTCTTGTGAGCAGTGCATATGGCTTTAAGTATTAGAAAAGTAAATGGTGTCTTGAATAGCAGAATTAAATTCTGCCCTGCACTGATAGGAAAGCACCTCAAAAATAGATTCCTACAGGCAGTTATTCTACTAATTCCTGGATACAGACAAATATTGATCTAATCCCAAAAGTAACAACCGTCAGTACAGCAAGTTTTATGTGACCCATATCGTGTCTCTGGAACTCTGACAAGATAGAAGAAGAGTTCTCGTCCTTGGAACAGAATTATGCTACTGCTTTCTGACACTCTCTTTGATTTTTCCCTGCCAGCCTAGGTGATCAGTAAGCGATGTATTAATATAAGCCACCCAGCTGAAACTGGTTCAGAATCTGAACACCATAAAGACAGCTGAGAGAAGAGAGAGAGTGGGTCAGATTGCCCTAATTGTGCCTTTTTTTTTTTTCCTATGGGAATTCTATTCAGGCACAAATGATGACTTCATGTTCTCTCTGGCCACACTGGCAGATTTCAGGCAACACCAAAACACATATTTCTCAAACAAGCCCTCTGCCAGGGCACTAATCTGGGATGGGAGTATAGCCAAGCAGGGATCAGAGCACCTTCCCATAGCAACCAAATCAGTCCCGACAGTCCTTGGATGCTGTCACGAGGATATGGTCTCAAAGCAAGACTATTTTGATAGGCCAGCTGAGATATCCAAAATCTGAAGAATTAGCCTCTCAGGGCCTCTGAAAGCATATATGAGTATGTCTGAAAGGAAAAGCCTTGTTGGAGGGAAATGAGATGAGGAGTAAGGAGGTTCCACACCACCTAGTTTCATGCATCTCACATAGTTACAAAGGTAGGACCTCAAGCTTCTTTTGCAGCCAGTGGAGACTTCAGAAGAAGCCATTCTGGAAGATCAGTGACACCTATCAAGCAACCGCAGACACTAACCCGGGCACCTGCAGGCTGAGACTAAACTGGGTAAATCTGGCTCTTTCCTCCAGTGCAACTGAGTAACAGCAGCACTAAAACATCCACTTTCAGGTGAAATCTGGGTAAGTTGTCAGTGTTCTTTGAAGTTTACCAGAAAGATGGGAGTTCAAACAGAGTCAAGCATCAGACTGTATCACTCATTTTGGATGTAAGTATGAGGTGAAATTGAAATCTTTCACATGGTAACACTTTTAATCAAACCAGGAACCTTCTCTGTTGACTGTAGCACTGATGGGACATTAGGTCAACGGCACCGGTCATAGTAAGGGGTCTAGTATCTTTTCAGAGGAACTGTTAGATACAGGCTTTCTTATTTTTCACTCAACCAGATGTACTGATTTACAAGGAGGTTTAGGACTTGAGGGAGAGAGATCAATAGCTTTTAGTGAATACTAAATACTATTTGTGACAATTCAGAATATAAAAGAGCCCCATGCTGTCCAGCTCTCATAGCTAAAGTGAGAGGAGCAAGACTCATTGCCTCAAAGGATGAGAAACTGATACCAGAATTACTTGTTTATTTTTTCAACCCAAACCTTTTGACTCAGTGGTTGAATTGGGTGATTATGCATCCCTGGACAACATGCAGAGTACAGGGAGACTGGACTTTCTGCTGGAGAAGTCATAGCTTAATTTAGGTCTGCCACTTATGTTCCCAGGATTACTGAAGAAGACTCTGTTAAGATAGGCACAGTAAGTTAAGTTATGCTTAATCAGACTGAAGCGTCTGTGAAGAAGCTTATTACCCACGCACAAACTCACTGCCTTTGCCCAGCACAGCCAGGCTGTGTGTGGAAGTGCAATTTCTGAGATGGATCAGATTGACTGCGTGCACACAAAGAGCCTGTCACAGCCCATCCACACAATTGTGCTGTTGCTAGACAAAAATCAGGGCTCCTGCAGCCATACTCTGTATTTCAATTATGCACTGAATCGGTCTGATGCTCTTCTGAAGTGTCTGGCCTACCTGGCAAGAACAGAGCACTCTACAGCAAATGCATGGTAGTCCAACATGCTTCGGACTATGTGAATCAGAGCACAGATTTGGTTTATGAATGAGCTGCAGAAATGCTGTACCAAATGCCTGTTATTAATAAAGAGGAGATCTGTTTAAAAACAATATTTTTTTTTTGCTTTAAAATGGCTAGATCCTCCTTCCATATACAGAATTCCTATTCCCCAAAGGATTAAAGGAAGGAAGCAAACTCAGGTTTCCACTTCCTGCGTACAGAGATATTAATTAAAATGGATTAATTTAACAAAAGCTATGTCTTCTTGAGGATGATTTGAGTAGCACTCCCAAGTAGCTTGCAATTCACTGAAAACATATTTGGCAAATAAAAAACTGAATTGCAGTGATAGATATTAAAAAGTGAAAAAAGAGCTTGTTATAAAAAAGAGAATTATATGCACTTAAGCCCATCTGTTTCTTGTGCTCATGTAATTTAGATTAAAGTACTTTATTTCTGTCTACTAATTAGGACTATTTATTACTGACTTCTCAGATATTTATACAAGAGCTTGAATTAAAATTCTTACAATACTTATTTTAATATGGTATCAACGCAAATAAAGGATGACTCTTGAGAATCTCAGGAAAACACTGAATAATGTCAAATCCTAATGAAATTGGTGGTAGTTATCATGCTTGGGAGAAACTCTCAGCAACTTGTAAGATCAGTCTGTGTCAGCTGAATTCTTGTTTCTCAGAAAACTGCAAAGCACAGTGCACTGGGGAAAGCTAATCAAGAAATCAGAACTGGGACATCTGTGGAAATCTGGAAAATGGAAATAGAAATCTGAAAAGTCTGTAAAGTTTAGTGCAAAAGCATTAACAGTGAATGCAGAAATATTTATCCCTGTAATCTAATTAGAATTTAACAGTTCAGCTAAAGACTAGATAGAATTGACAAAGACTATCAAATACTCACCAGATCACAATAACAGACCAGTGTTTCTTTATTTCATCAAACCCACAATGTTTATGTGTGGAAAGCAGAGAGGAAGGTGAATATTTAACTGGTGTAAATATTTTAGCAGCATCACAGGTATTTCAGCGATGTCTGCCCCGTGGAGCTTCTCAGCACTGTGACATTCTAATGGATGGATAAGGATCATCATCTCAAGAGTCACACTTTTATCAGGAGTCTCAACACAGCGAGTTTGATGGAAGTGACATCACCAGATATAAGTATATGAACAGAAAAGTTATGAAATAATTTTCCCCAACTCTGACTCCTGGTGCACAAGAAGAAGGTATCTCAGCTCACTGAGGGAGACACACCAAGGGAAGGCAAGAGATATGACACAGTTTTCAAAGTAGAATATGAACTCTGGCCTGAGAAAAAGAGGTGTGGTTGAAAAAACACTGAATGAGCTGAGATACCAAAAATCATACAACAAACCCCATTAGAACAAAGATACTTGTGAACCTAAGTGTTATTTACCATACTATGTATTGTGCCCTGTGACTAGTACTAGTTGTCCAGTCTCTGGATGAGGACCAAATTTCCTAATACCTTTTAAAAATAAGTAAAAATATCTGTAAATAATGTAGATGCTAAATATTAGCATTTTTTGTCAATAACTTGTGTTTTGTAAAGATTCCAGTTCTGTCCATTTGGCCCATTTCCACATGGGACTTTAATGAGCCATTTGCTATTGGTATTAAGTTATTAGCATCACCCTAATGATTCTCATCTAATTCTCTAAAGATTTTTTTCCTCTGGAGTGATTGCAAGTCTCATTCCACCAAGTGGAAATACTTTAAAATTAATCAGGATAGGCTGTTACCCTACAGCCCTCCAAATAATTCTTGCATCATTTCTTTCTTAATTAGGCTTAACTTGAATAAATATCCCTTTTAGTAGAAATGCATGTCCACAACCTAAGAGAACCCTCTACAAATTACTGAAGAAGATGCTTATTAGAGGCACAATTCTAATTATTATAATAAACAGATATTTTCTGTGGTGCCCCTCAAAGTGCAAGCTGGGGACATTTGCCACCAAACCCGTTATATCCTCAAAAGTATTTGTTTACCGTTGTTTTTCAACTCTAGAAGAACCCATAATCAGCATTTATTAATTGCAATTTTGAAAAGCATCACTCCGCAGTGTAAGGCAATACACAGATTGGCAGAAAAATGTATTTTGGCCAGATGGCAAGTGTGTGAGAGCACTGGGGTTGCCATTACCCAGCTTTCCTTACCCCTTTGGTAGTGAGGATTCCTAACCAGCCATGAAGGGTGCATTATCAGCCTTTACATACACTGGAAAATCCCACAGAAATTCAGGGAGCGAAGAGACCTTGGGAGCAGAGTGGGTAAGATTAAAACCCGAGTCTCAGAGCAACCCCAAGGGGACTTTAGATTTGCAAGCTGACTTGGGAAGGGGCCCCTCAGAAAGTGTAACATCCAGCACAGGGAACACAACAGAGGAGATACTGTTTTCACATTTCATACATAAGCCCTTCATATTCATCTGTCCAACTTACCTTGTGCTGAGAGTGGTTTCAGGATCCCTGAAGAAACCCAGGCATTTCAGATGTAAGGCTGTAGCCACCCTCAGAGCAGCTGGCATGAGCCACTTACAAAATGACCTTCCTAATACAAAACTCATCCATGTGATGTTTCAAACAGTAACACCACACATGCTCTTGCTGAGCAGGGCAGGCTGGAAAGGGAGCTGGCAGCCCCAGGGCTTCTTATAGAACTGGGATCGTCTACTGAAAAGCCCTAGCCAGGTGCTCCCTGTTAGCAGAGCAGTAGGGAAAAGGTGTGAGCTTTTATGGTAAAATCCTGTTCTTTACTGTATGCAAGATTTATCCAAGGACAGACTAACATGAAAAGCATTCTTGTATGGTTTCCATGCTGCACCATCTAGGTTAACTGAAAATTTTGTTAGAATGATTTCAGTGTAACTTAAGTCAACCAAAACTAACAGTATGAGCTCCCAAGCACTCTCTCAAGCGTACTTCCAGACCAGTCTGTACTCGGTAGTTTTCTGATTCAAGCAGTGAGCCAGTTACTTTGTAGGTGAGGCACAATAACAAGTGAAAAAAAGATTAATTGATCAGCTGCAGTAAGAATCCCATATGCCTTTGAAGAGCTTGTCACTGTGGCAACTGGTTTCTCTCTCATGAATGTTGTGGAGCTCTAATCAGAAGCAGCCTTTTCCCATTGTGGCCCAGAGACTTCATCCGAACCTACTTTGCAAATCATGGACATGAGGACGCAAGTTTTCTGACTGCAGGTTGGCATGGTCTCCATACTGAATTTCTCCAAAACAGTTCCCAACTATAAAGTCAGCAATCCCTACTCTCCTAACGTCCTGTTGAACATCTGTTTTCAAGTCTGGACAGAGTCGGTCAAATCCCAGTTCATTCATCCCAGCTTTGGGGCTGTTCTTGTCCAGATGCTCCACGTAAGATGAATAACCTTCACTCAGCTACTTCAGCTATGAAACAAATGCCAGAGACCCCTCTGATTTCACAGTACATCTCCAAATTTCCACTTCATGGATAAGAGAGCTTGAATTTATAGTATAATTTTTCTTGCCTCGGGAAGAACTTGTTCTGCCACAGCTTTGACTCTCTTATTACCAGAGAAGATGGATTTCCCAGGCAGTGTCTATGGAAGGGGCAGGGACAGCACTGGAGTGATTTGATACTTGTCCCATGCCAGCAATGCAAAGAAAGGTTAGTGTGCACAATCCTTGGCAAGTCTGCACCTGAGAGCACTTTTACCCAATGCTTTAGATATTTCTATGTATGTGAGCTGACGTGGCAAAGTGGAAGCAGCGTTACAAAACTGATTTGTGTAAGTACAAATAGAGACTTAAGCTCCTCTCTCATTCTGGAACAGAACTTTCTGCTTACACATGAGCAGACAGTAACTTGCCAAAGACCACACTGGTTCAGCTGCAGAACCTGCCAGTCCATCAGCACAGCTAACCTTTACCCTCTTGAATTTACTGACTATAAGCCAAAGAACCAGTCCATCCACAAGCTGACTGCAATAACTGCTATGCCTAAAGGAGACATACAGGGAGTCTCCTTATGACTGAAATCCAAGACACATATGAATCACTCATTAGTCTTTAAAGCTATTGCTTCCTACTTCAGTGATATTTTTTCCCCTAGAATATGACATTCAAGACAAACAGTACAAGGATATTGGCAGTGCTCAGCATAAATACCCAAGACATGTCTGAATCAAATTGCTACTGCAAATACTATAATGTGAAGGATGAAAAAGCATCAGAATGTGATGGCACAATGGTGACATATTTTTTCATATGCAGGCAGATGTGCTGATAGTCCCCACTTACAATTCAGATCTCTACACTGCCTTGCAGCAACGAGTTCCAGAGTTTAACTGACCTGCTTTTGTGACAAAGTGCTTTGGGTTTTTTTTCTTTTTAATTCCTACCATTGGATAATTCCATTTGATATTGCCTTATTCTTTTACCATGAGAAAGTGGACACCAGTTTCCTGTTCCCTCCCAGTACTACTCACAACTTTTATCACATTGTATTCTTGTGTCAGTGTGTTTTTCTGTGCTGAAAATAATAACCTGTTTCATCTCTCCTCAAACACAGGGCATTCTCTACTTTGTCACTCATCTCTGTACCTCCAGTTCTATTTTAGCCTTTCTGAGATGGATGAACAGTACTACAAGGTCTGCCTAAGATGGAAACATACTCTTCCTCTTAATCAGCTGGAGAGAGTTTTTTTTTCTTAACTGAAAACTTGTAAAGGTAGAATAGAAGTCAACCTGGCCATTTAATTTACATACCTTGAAAAGGATGGATTTGATCAACATTTTGAAAATGTGTTTGCTAAGCTTTAAGAAAACTGCTTAGAAACCTGAACTGCATTACCTTGAGAAAATCCGGCATCTCACAGGATCAGGCTGTAAAATGTTATCTACATTCAGTTCCAATGACCCTTTTATTACATAGCCTTTAGATTTAGTAGAAAACAAAACAGAACCCTGGAGGGTTAATATTTTCAAAACCAGCTCTACTTGAAGACAATCAGCGCAGCTTTTGATAAAACTGATCAAAGGGCAATTCTTGACAGCCTGGAAACATGAAATGCTGTTAATTGCCCTCTTTTAGTTTTGCTGTTTCTTCTCAGCAGACCAGTGTTTGTTTTGTATAGTAACAAACATTATTCCTGTGTTGCTTAACTTCTGCACATGAGCCCTCGTTTCATTACACCAGAGTAAAAGTAGTGTGAGATTAGAAAGAGTTTCTTTGTCTTCTGTTATATTAAAACCTTTTTTGCAATTTAGCTTTCTTTTCTTTCTCTCTCTTTTACCTCTTGGCCACAATTTACACATCAGCGTCTTCTGCTATTGTCTTTATATTGGATGAGAATCCCCTTGAAATATACCCACAGAGTTGCTATTTCTCCTCTTTTCATTACTTAAAATTGAAAGTGTTTAAGATAATGTATTTGGCAACAGACTTACAAAGAAAAGGAAAAAAAAAAAAGAAAAAGAAAAGGCTTGAGGTGAATCGCTCTGATCGTCTCAAGGACGGTTTGTGTTAGGGCACCAAGGCCAGGGGGAGAGGGCAACTTCATGATCCCTTTCACATCCTGGTACTGATCAAGGGATGTAGAGATCCCCCACTGACAGGCAACTAGCAACACCTTAAAACTGCTTCTCTTTAGGCTTAGTACAAAAGCTGCAGGGAGTGCGTGTCAACTCCGTGCCCTCTCACAGGAGAGGATGTGTCATTTGGCCATTTAACTGTTTAGAAAGGCCCACAGGATTTTAATCTCTCTTTCATAATGTCCACTCTCTTATGCAGGTGGAAAACTACAGGAAATCCAAAGATCTCAGTGTCAAACCTTCTTCCATATTCAAGAACGCTGAGGCTGTAAAACACAATCCAGTCCTTATAATTCCTTTGAACCGAACATTGACATAATGGATACAGAAATTCTTAACTGAGGAACCAGCTAACAGAGATAATGTCTGTGCTATCAGATCCTTATATTAGTTATCACCCTCAGTTAAGTTTAGAATTGCTTTTTAAGCTTTCCATTTAAGCAGCAGCTTTAAAATGCAAGTCTTTGCGTTCTCAATTTATTTTTGCTTATTGAGCATTTTGGGCATAAAGAAGCATTGTCTCCTAACTTTAGTCTAGAATAGGGAGTAAAAATCCCTTAGAGATTCACCATATATGTTCACAGTGAGGACCTGAAAAAGCCAGGAAGACCTTTCTGCTCCTCAGTCTCCCCTTTTATATATCAGTGTTGAAAGTTTTACCTTACTTACCTGGGATACTGTGTATAAACCAGCTGGGGTTTGGTATGGGGGTTCATGAGGAAAAATATTTTCATAATGCCAAACATTATCATTCCTGAATATTAATTCCCTGGGCAACACATCTGTGAAAGCTCCTTCAGTAACACCCTGCCTCTGAAGATGTTTACAGAGGACCCGAGTAGGAACACTCCCTATCCAAATGTGATGGGTTTCTTTATTTTTTGGCAAGCGGATGTTTCTGCTGGATGTAAGAGACAGCTCTAACAGTGGCTGGGATCAGTGTCAGTGACATACCTGAGAAAAACATCTTCCCTTTCACAGGAAAAGGGCGAGTCGACCCAGGAAGGACCATGTTCTCCCCAGTGCCAAGGATGCAGACAATTCATTTTCATCTTTCTTAACAACTGAACCAAAAGAAGAAAACATCTTCCAGTGTTTTTAAATTAATGATTTTTTTCCTATTGGAACCGTTTCTCATTAAAAATGCTTTTTGGCAGCACTCTATCTTCCGACTGGAAAGCTTTCCACATGAAAAATCTCAGGCAAATATAATGTAACGAATGTTGGGATGGTATCGTTCATGTGAGATGCAGACAATTCCATGACTAACAATGCAGGGACCTTAGTTTTCTCACAAGAGGGTAGTCAGATTTTTTGTAACGTCCATGACTAAGCTGTGTGCTTGAGCAGAGCTGACTTTAGAGATGTATGTGACAGTAGGTTTAGGTTCTGTGCCCATACGCTGGAACACCATATGCGTAGCACCGCAGGGTGCTGAGTAACTTCTGACTCGAGTTTTCTAAAAGCCCCAAAGGTATTTTTTAGGTAATTTCCACAACTTCCATCCCACAGGGTCTGTGGAGTCCCAGACTTTGGTGGGACCTTGATCAGAATCTGAGTGTTATTCCTTTTCAATGAGGTTGTCACTCCAAGGCAATTAATTTCCAGAATGAAAGGATATAGATGTAATTTCCCTCTTTCCTGCCTCCCTCTTAAAATAGAATAATCCTATGGACCTATGTGTTTTTATTTCCAACCAGAATCACCACAATGGATTATACTCTATTTGCCTTCTACTGTACACGGCATTTGAACAAATCCCATCTAAATTCCTTTCTTACTTTAATAGTGGCTTTGGCAATTAGATTTATAGGCCATCTCTGCTCTGGCATTTAAAGTCCCTTAGTATGAAAAAAAAAACCCAAAATAAAACTCCTTAGGATGAAATCTTCCTTCCTTCTTCTTTGTCATTTAATAACCTTAATGACATAATACAGAAATGTTTATCCAAAAAGCAACATTTCATTCTGCACAAACTAAATAAAACACAGGTAGTGAGAAAGCAAATTAATGACATAAAAGTCAACATACTTCTAATGCCATGCTTGGAAACTTCATTTTTCATGCATATATTTATACATACTGTAGGCTACACATTATTCTAATTATTCTGTTTACTACAAACACTGCCTATACATTACATCGTATTCTCTTAGGAAGCAAGGACTTAAATTTACCTGTTACCATTTTCAGGGAGGCTCAAAATACTTTCAATTTGTCTTTATGACCAAAACCCTAATAGTTCTTTCATTTCTTTCCCTCCACCGCAACATCCTCCTGACAGAGTCTCTGTCTTACCAGCTGCCAATCTCATTCCAAACTCATTATTTGTAGCTGTCTCTCCTGACGGCGTAAAAACCTCAATGCTCCTCCCCAGCTCCTCTCGTGTTGCTGCCCTTTAGCACTCACCTTCTTCATGTTTGCTCCTTTACTGCCCTTCCTTCACCCTCCATTGTTTAGAAGCCTGTTTCTAAGTGGCAGTGCCATTTTAGTGCAATCATTGGTTTAATCTTTTTAAGAGTCTGTGATCTCTTCACTGGATAGGTATTGAACATCTGGAAAAAGTAAGATTTTTAGATCCACTTTCACTCTCTAATCTATAGCTGTTAAAAACATTCGCTGCTTTGCTTTTTAGCCTCATGCTTTTCTCAAACCAGAAATTGCTGGAAGTGGCCTATTCTATTTTTACTTCTCTTGAGCATTGACTTTTTCTGATAATGTCAGCTCTCCTTGCTATGCCAGGAGGCTGCATAGTCCCGTCACCCAGGCAAAACCTAATCCTTCCCTTTTTGTGCAGCCCAGACCATTAGATTTTTATCTGGTTTAAACCCACGTATTTCCACTGAAGGTGGGTCCATGCACTAGGGGCGTACCTGCTTCACTATTGCAAGAGGAGTTGCAGGGGACAAGGCTTGGGGAAAAAAACAGTACAGAGGCCCATCCTTTAGGTATTTCAATAATCAGACTGAGAATTCGTTTGCTGAAATGCTTGTGACATGAAGTGAGGAAAGACTTGAAAAAGGTGTGCTGAGACTGACTTTCAGAGGTCATTTTTGTTTCACTGGGTTTATTGGTTGTTTGGACTCACTTTAACACCTCAAGTGCCTGAGCTTTACTTAATGGTAATGGTACTAATAAAATAATAGAATGAGATATTAACTTCAAATATTCACATTCCCCCAAAGCAAAACCGAGGCTGTACATCTGATCATGGTATATACAGTACCAGATGACTTGTTAAATCATGGGTCTAGAAGCAGAACTTCAACCCTGTGCTTAATGTAATCAGACCCACATTGTCCGACTTTACTGATATTGAATTCTGTTCTAAACTACCAGGATATTTATTTCAGTGGAACATTTGCACAATATGATATTATACCCCATAAATAACAGCAGTACCTCATAAGGCAGCACTAATCAGCTGTGCCAGCAACTTTTCTTTGTGGAGGGAGGCCAGTGCAGTTTTCTGCCAGGGTAGAGGACTGCGATGGCTCACTTAAATATCAGACAAATCCCAAATTTATTGCAAGACTAATCTGTTTAGTTGTAGCCACCTCAAATATTGGCCTGCTCATTTCATAAAAGTTCTTCTTCGAGTCTAGGAAAGTTCGGGGTCTTCTCCCCCAAACTCTCACATCCTTAAATGACCCTGATCAAGTCGCTTTATTCCTGTTTCCTCTCAAGTTCTTTCTCTGCTATCAGTGAACATGCAGTGAATCAGGAGCCGTCCAGAACCCCATATAAACTTGCTCGCCAGTGTAACCCTGGGATGTCTTTGTTCACTCTTAGAAGTTCAAAGTTTGTATGTCAGTTACTTCCAATATAGATCCTCGAGACTAAAATCAGGTTAGAAGTATATAATTAATCAATCTTTTATAGATCCAGTTAGAAGTACCCACAATGTGCTATTTATAGATAGCAAAGCACAAAATATGATGAAAAATCCACTGACATGTCTATGGGGTGCTCACAGAGATTTCAAACAAAATAGGGGTATAAGTAATTATGCCCAATGACTTAGTTGATAGCTAATTTTGGTTCAATTCCTCTCATAAATCATAAGGACTTTGCTGGATAATTTTTCTAAGGAGAATGAATTACTGCCATGACATAGTCCTTCCATGACATTTGCTAACACACTTCTCTGTCAAACTGTGAAGTTAAGTGTTTTCATTGTTGAGCTAAAGAGGCTTAACATTAAAAACTTATGGAAATGTCTTTAATACTGAGATTTACTTCTAGAATACTTTTGAAATGCAATATCCCCAGGTACTTTATAAAAAAGCTAGACTTCATTTGCAATTGCTTTTGCTGAGTTTTTATCTGTATTCATAATCCAGAATGTGCCATTATAAATAATTAATCACTCAACATCTGCTATGCTCACAAAACAGTTACATCTCAAAATTGACAGTTGGCCTCATTCTGCACCTCCAAAGTGGCTGAGAACCTTGCTCCCACCTTCTAGCAGGAGAGGGGAAAGCACATGGCATCCACGCCCCACCACAGCCTTTGGGTCTGCGTGCACAGTGACACACAGGCATAGCACAACCCAAGCCAATGGAATCACTTTGCCGGCTGGTACTTAAATGAAAACAGCAATTTAAAAGGTGCGTTTTTATGCTGTGTGTAAATATAAATATCAGGGAAGTGGGTTGAGGAGTATTTCAGATTAATCTCAGGATGAGACCCCATGTTATGGCTTCAAGCTGTCCCCCCAGTCTTTCCCAGCCAGGGGCAATCCAGTGTATCCCCGTGGTACTGCTGACTCCGTGTTTGGCAGGGATGGTAGCTGTACACTCACCTCCTCCCTGATGGCCTCCATGCCCAGGAGGCCACTAACTGCACATCTGCAGCTTAAGTTAGCAGAGCACAGCCATCGAGTCACCACGAGTCGCTACACAGATCTTACCTCTTTTAAATCTGTCTTTAATGCCTTTTCAGCCTCATGCATTCATTTAGACATTTTATCTTTACACTCCAAGTGAAGTTAAAGACCCTCTAAAACACAGATGGTTATTACAGTCCGTCATGAAAAAATTATAAAAAAAAATATATATAAAAAAAGGAAAATCTACTGGAAACTCAGAATGCATTTGATGAACTGATACACTCAAAAACGGCACTGCTTTTGGACAGACCAGTGGCCCTGGACATGGAAAGGTCAGAAGAAAGCCATGTTTACATTAGTTATATGTTGTACCTTTTTGTGTAACTGTATATGGTAATACGTACCAGAGATGGCTCGAGGCCCTCAGCTGTAGCTCTGTGATGAGCTCTCTCATCTCAGCTTTCTGTGCCTAAACAAATCTTGAAACGAGTTTTCTATGAGGAAGATAATAAAACCTGAAAAAAACATGAGAGCAGCTACTTTATTGTCATTTTACTGCAGTTATACAGTTTTCTTAAAATAGGTTTTGTCCCCTTTCACTGGTCTTCCAACCCATAGCTCCCATATCATTAGCACTAATGCAAGCTTTTTTATCTGGTTTTGCAAAATTTATACTGTTTCCTTTCAAGAAAACACTTGCATTGACCTGCTTATAAGATATACTGTGTCCTGGTGAGCCACAAAACATCATCTCATTTAATACAGAATACAGAGAGGGAAGGCTAGGATTTCAATTGAAGATGTTTGATAGACTGAAGATGATGGTTTTACATAAATAAGAAGAAACAAATATTCCTTTCTTAACTCCTGATATAAATGTATATAATTCTGGGAATTCAAAGCCGCAGCTCCTGTGCTCTCTGTCACCTGCCAAAGCCTTGTGCTGGGCTACGTTAGGAACTAACACTTACCTCTGAATAGCTTGTAAAATCTTGCCACTTCTCTGTTGTTTGTTATTGTCCAAAACCCTTACTTTGACACTGAACCCAAGGAATCCTGTGTTTTAAATGGTTTCACTTTCAAAAAACCCTTGCTACTTTCATCACTCAGCAACAGCTAATGCACAAAGACAGAATTTATACAGGCAGGAGCATTGGAACTAAAACTACTGCAAAGGCATTGCACATTTCTTAGTTATGCCCCTCATTTTGCTAGTTAGTCACATATTTAATGGCAGCAGGGATCTCTTCAGAATTGGCTTTGTGTATTTCGCTTTGTGCAAGATACTGCATGATCATTATTCAGGGTTGTAAATAATTCCTAATTACATCTCAAGGGGTCCATTTTGCCTACCTAATTCTTGAAGAAACTACTCTCTTCTGTTTATACAAGCTTGAGCCATATATTTCAGCTGTGATGGTGCAAATGTTTACCTGAGCAGGAACATCTCGTAGCGGGACTGCTCCCATTCTTGCATGACTCACCTGCAAGAAGAAATACAGGGAATGAAGGTGTGGGTATGAGGGTTTCTATCCTTTGCAAAAGAAAAGGAGTCTAAAAATGATTTTGCCTTGAGCACATCATACTCACAACCAAGAACATGTGGTTAATGAACAAAAGCCTTTTACTTTTTCCCTTTAACTCAGGCTGTCACTATTTTCATGTTTAGTTGCCAGATGCATCCCAGCTGCTAATTAAGCTTGAATGAATTAAGGTGAATTGAATCTTGCCTGAGCATCTGCTGTTCTCCTATTAGCATGGTAGGCAATGAAAGGAAGATGATGCTACATCTTTAAAAAGGCCATTTATAGTTAGAATTACTTCTTCCAATACACTAATATACATTTTTTTTCTCATGACAAAGACTGTGTAACTACCAACAAATGCGTTATAGAATATGCCGATGCAATGACCTCTGTTACAAATCTAGCAGTTTTCTCACAAGTTTCTCATAATAAGCAAAATTAGGACTAAAGTTTTAGAAGATATTCAACGAAGAAGAAAGAGACAGGTTTCAAAGACTGTACAGGCTGAGAGGCTTGAGGAGGAGTGACAAAGGTGCAGCTTCAATTCCTAGTTTTGGCAATTTCCTAACCAATAAAAAGCAGAAAGTAGTGGCAGGCACAGTGGCTGCAGGGTCTTCTTTCCTAGAGCAAGGAAAGGGCTTTGTGGCACCTGTGTCAAAATAGTTCCCGTGCCGACCTTAAAATGGGAGGCAGAAGATGTTTGAGTAGGTCTGTCTGTGCCAAACAGTTACTGCTCAAGGAGCTTAAGGTTCTTGATTCCTGTAAAACTGCAGTTAATATAGTATTAAGAAAAAAGAACACAATATTAAAAATAGTTATGAAAGGGAAGCAAAAGGTAAGTCATTTTGATCCTGGAGACACTTTCAGGTTATTTTAGATGCAAAGAAAATCTCTTCATAAAAGAAATATAAAAATGATTAAAACTCTGTGCCTTGAGAAGTTGCAGAGTTTGCTTTTACACAATTTGCAGTAAGTCTTTAAAGTGATAAAATCTTGAATATTACATGTGCATCCCTTAGGGCTTTCATTTCATTTCATTTTTATACTGAAAAAAAAGGCTAATACAAGTTCATAGTAATCAAAAATGGTGATAATTGCCACTACTAAAATTCTCTGTAAAAAGTTTGTGCTGTCTTACAGAAAAGTAAGTGAAAATTAAGCAAGGCCAGTTCAAGTTAATAAATTTACTTATTGCTCAGGAGACAGTTGGAAAGTGAAGTTTATAAATGCAAATGTCTACAAGTTAGGAACACAGTTCCTCAGCTGTAAGCATGATAAATTTAAGTTCTGTAAAGGGTGTATGATGGCAATTAAAACTAAGGATGCACAATGGTAAAACTGCTGAAGAAATGTTTCTTGCTACATGCCTTCCCACAGGAATATACCATCAAAGGAAAATCTAACGGACTTTACATTCAATAATGAATGTTCTTTTGCTTAAAGACAAATGAGTGTCATAGTACCATTTCCTGACTAAAGATGGTTAAGTATTAATGCCCATTGGGCTGAAGAACAAAACAAGAGCTATTGATCCAAAATTGGACAAATGATGTTTTATTGAGCCTAACTGAATTTTGCCAGTTCATAATGGTAAACTCACCACCAGGAGAAGAGTAGTTAATGATGAGACTCTGGAGATCTTAAGATCTTGGCTTGTAGTGAGCATTACCTGAAACACATTGGATAAATTATTCTTCATCACTAAAGTCTGCCTAAGCAAAATAAACCAAGGAAATGGCTCTAATATGCACAGTGATAGAGTCTGAAATAGAACCTGCAGGAATTAAAGATTTCTCCCGTACTTGAATAAAATCCGAATAGTCCATCAAATCTGAATCCTTCCTTTTTTTTCCCAGCAGATATTCCACCTGACAATTCCACCTGAATTAAAATAAACATGAAAAAGATTATCAAGTGGAAAACTATTCCCATTTTTTGTTGAGTCAAGTTTCATGAACTCTATTATTTATTTTAAAAGTTTGTGGAGGACAAAGCTCTTTAACAAAGGCATGCAGTGCTCCTGAGGAAATTTCGGGATCCTTTCTTGGGCCTATTTGTGTTGAACCACACAAATGACAAAGCCAAAAGCAGCAAGACATTAGTGTGACCATCAGGAGACAAACAACAGTACAGAATCCAGAGCACTAGCTGCAAATGAGCAACACAGAATGCTTTTTGGATGTTAAATTTCACATTTTAAGCTATTAATTAATTCATGAATAATTCATAATTCACACTTCATAACTATGATGAATAGTAATTACACATAAAATGGAAAGTGCAGGAAAAGAGATAACAATTGATATTGAAGAGATAACAATTGATATTGAGTTGATGAGAGATGAGAAATATTCAACATCTTATAAAGCAGCTGATCTCTAAATTATAACTTTTTAATGTCTTTCTCAAAAACAAAGCACATTTTCTACTTATACTTCATCGTTTTGATAAGAAGACACAGACTCCTCATACCTGCCTTCTTTATGGACTAATCTGGGTTAAAAGAAGGCGGCGTTTGTGTGTGAAATCACAGCTAGAAAAGAAAGAATTTAAATTCACAACAGAATAAATTCACAACAGAATAAAGAATAAATTCACAACAACATTGTTACCACAGAAGCTTAATTGTCAGATGGCAGAAAGAAGAAAAAATGATGGAGGAAAGAAAAACCTTGTGCAGTTAAATTTATATATATATGTGGAATCATAACAGGGCAAAGACACCTAGAAGATATGTACAATGGAGTTGAAGAAATCAGAGACATTTCTTGAAGAATGAGTAGGAGCTGGGGAATCTACAGACAACTCTGCACGGAACTTCAATAAACGAAGAATAATTTGTCACATTCCTTTTCAGAGTAATAGAAAATAAGAGGGGAGGTCTCAGCTCCTTGCCAAGGTAAAGGTAGGCTGAAGCCATGCCCAACTTGTAAAAGTCTACAGTACTGCAGGTTTTACCAGCCAATCCCAGCGCTTAACCACCCTTATCACCTTATATATATTTAGTCTAACTAAATGGAAGTGTTCACTGATAATGCAATTTTTTACCAAGAGCTATATCTGTCATCTAAAAAAAAAAGGATTAGGTGGGACACTCAAAAAAGACTCCCCAAGGAGTTAAAAAGGGCAGCCAGAGTGGGGATGGCTGTGCCTTGCAGAGGTGATCCTGGAGAAGCAGCATACGAGATCCCTTGACATATGATATCCCTCCTATCAATTACAACAGGCTCACAGCTCCTCTCGCTTTGCCTGTAAAAATTCATTTGAACATAAAGATATTGTTATTTCTCAATAGTCTTATTTGTATCTTATTCTTAAATTCTGTCGGTTTTATTCCTATGCATTTAGTAGTTCAAGCCTTGTATCCAACTGGCTTTTTTTTTCCTCTGTTTTAAAGCTCCACAAAACAAACAAGCAGGTACAATAAGCAGTGTGAAGGGAGGGAAAGTTAAGACCAG
Source organism: Jacana jacana (assembly GCA_013400555.1). NCBI lineage: Eukaryota > Metazoa > Chordata > Aves > Charadriiformes > Jacanidae > Jacana > Jacana jacana. Next base: position 38,295 of record VZTM01042810.1, on the reverse strand, counting down.
CAGTAACTGTAGGAACAAAAACTTATTTATTCTACCATTTTTTCCAACACTGGGAAAATGTATATTTTGGTAATCAGATATAGATGAGATTCGGGACTTATGCATTCAGTGTCTAAGTCTGTCACCTATCCCCTGGTAGCTGTGGGGCAGCTACCAACAGCCACCTGTGAAACAGGAAGATAATGTTCCTCAGCATTACAAACTAATAAAAGTTTGTAAAGCATTCTGATACACTTCAATGAAGGATGACATATTAAGGTGACAAATGACTGTTAAATATTGTCACCAGTTCCAAGACTGCAGGCAGCTCCCTAGTCACATCCGTCATGTTCAACAAGGGGATTTTAAAGTGTCTACTTCTTGATTAACTCCAGGGAAAAGTCTCCTTGGCACTAGTGCTGCCACTATGTTGAAGCCCTTTGCCAGAGCGCCTTCATCCCTTGTGACAGCTGGACTGGAAGGTTGTGACTCTTTTGGCCAACCCTGCTTATGCCACTAACGTGAGCACCAGAGTGAACCTCCCAGACTTCCTTCCAGTGGCATCACAGAGAGCTCAGTTGTCAAATGTTGTCATTTCTGGAGCTATCAATCTTTGCTGGACAGAAGGCGCAGAAAGCAGCTAAAGAAGGAAGAGAATCACTTTGCTGACTCTCCTTCCAATTAACGTCCTCTCAGGTTGAACCTGGGGACAAATACACCAAGGAGGCACATCTGTCCTTCCACATACACACTGAGTCACACAAAGGCTACTTAATTTAGTTGACCTGGGAATTCTTTTGTTCATTGTCTTCCCTAAGGAAATGTTGTATTTGTTTTTCCTTGAAACTGGCCTTAAGCATAGGCAAAGTTGTGGTGCAGTCTCAGAAATACATGTGTGGTTTAGTGATGGGGGAACTAAAAGTATTCATCACCACCACCGCCAAAGATGTCTTCATGGTGGTTCCTTCTTACTTAAACCACTCTTTTCAATACCCATCTTTGTTGCACAGGTCCAAAGAATTAATACCAACATGCTCCATCTCAGGAGCTTCCCAAACTGATGTGAGTCAGTGGCCTTCTGTTGAGAGCAGGCCCTTTAAGAGGGAGTTACTGAAAGGGCACATATGCAAATAAGTGGAAGTAAGCGAAACGAAGTATAGTGAAGGCGAAACAAAGTGTGGGAAACAGCAAATGACACAAATGTTGTAGCCAATCATGGGGCAACTTTAAGCCTGTGGAAAGTGCGTGGAAAGCTCGTGGACAATACCCCTCTCCCTATCCGAAATGTAGTGCTTAGCGAATGAGGACCTGTAACTGTAGAACGATTGTATGTGTGCTTCCTGGGGGGTGCTTCCCGACTATGTGTGCTTCCCGACTGTGAGTGCTTCCTGAGAGGAGTGCTTCCTGGGTGCTTCCGGATTCGGGTGCTGGCTGGAATGGCGGATTGATGGCTTCCTGATTGATTGCGTCGGGCTCGACTGCTCCTGGCCGCGGCAGCCTTCAGTGCGTCTTAAACAGATTTTAAAATGGCTGCTTGGATAGAAGTGTCAGTGAGGAGAAAGGTGTTAGTTTGAAACACCATTTCCCATTGGCATCCTACAATGATAGATATTCTCTTTTTACCCTGTTTCTGCTTTTCAACATGGGCATTTTGCAGATGAGTGAAAAAACAAAGGAAGCGTAGCATTCACAGAGCGCTTTGCAGGTAAAATTCTAGTTGAATCAAGTGCATTATAAATAAGTTAATCTGAAAACGAAGGCCTATGATTGTTGTGTTATTTAACTAATAATAACCTTTGGGAAAACAATTAAGCAGTCAGCTCCAAATCACACAAATAGTTACTTTTTGGTTTACCATTCAGTAAATAAAAATGTTATTGATCTCTAAATTAGTAAATAACTCAAGGCCAATAACAATCCAAAGTATATATGAGCAGGAATAGGCACTTTATTTAGACATGAGAAGTTTTTATTTCATTTTTTCTAGTTAAGTTTCAATGCATCTGTGAATATGTCAAGATGACAGAATCTCATTTAAAAGCTGTGAAGACAGCTGACAGAAAGTGCATTAAAAATTAGATTTTGAATTCAAAGAATGAAAGCTTTAAATCACTACAGGCATGTCTGTGGGACAAGATTGATACCAGATGCTATTTAGTACATGTTATTAACAAACCATTCAAGCCTTGAAGGGACCTTGTCACTACATAACTTCTGTCTATGTAAATAAGATTGAAGCAAGGATTTATATTGCTAGCGATATGGAGCATCCAGTACATCAAAGAAACAGGACAGAAAGTACTGCTCAAGTTAAAGAAAGTACTAGAGAATACTAAAATCTACGACTTTCCCCTGACTTTGCTTACACACATAAATCACTTTGCAGTGCCATACAAAATATGTCTCCTGAAAGCACTGACTCGCAGAACAAGAACAAGCACCTACCACGGTCTCCGTGCTAAGAAAAAAAGATTGCATCAACCAAATACCACCATGTTATTCAAAGCAGCATATGCTAATGCAGAGTAAGTTCAGTTTTAAACTGAAAAAATATATCAACACTACAGGACCCATCAAAATCCTTTCTTTTCTCTCCCTATTTCAAAGCTCTTCCCGTTCTTGTTTCTGCTGTTCGCTAATTCTAGGTTTGAGCACTCGGTGCTCGGGGAATGCTGTCAGAGCAGTCCAAGAAGCTCAAGTCTGCTCTTCCCTGAGCTCCTGGGCCATACCCTCTACTGACATTCTCCTGCAGTGCTAATTCAACTCTTCTGCCTTTTCCTCTGCTCTCCCTAATTTATCAAGCCCAACTCTCGCTTGCCTTCCAGCTTGGCCAAAGCAAGCACACGTGTACACCAGTCACTTCAGAGGCAGCGTACGTCTCACCAAAAGAACAATATGTTTTATACCAATTCTACAAATATTTTCTCAGTTTCATAATTTTTTGAGATTGAAGAAACCACCAGGCGATCAGTCTGACTTTCTCAACACTTCTGGTTGATGTAAAAAAGTTTTCAGAACGATCTGCTCTGGATCTTAAGACTGGGTGGAAGAAAATGCACCGCATTGTTACAGAAATTTTGGAATACACTGTTACCCCCCATATAGCTGTTTTTTTCTGTGTTTTCTGGACTTGTCTGACATAACATTATAAGCACTAAATCTATATTTGCTCTAAACACTAGAGAAATCCTGATCATCAGAAGATTTGAAATCAGAATTTTGATGGGTTGGGGAGTTAAGTTTAAGGCCTTATGTGATTTTTTGTGTCTGAAATGCTGCTTTCCTTGTGCTGACCTACAGCCAATGGAACTACAGTCAGAGACCTGGGCTGCAACCCCTTTTAGCAGATGACATGGCAGCTGGCAGGTCATTCTCTGGAAGAGAAGACTTTGGAACTAGCTTGTCTAGAAAAATCCTGGTATTTATCTTTGTTCATTATGAGGGTATTTTGCTGGGCTCGTTTCAATTCCACAAGTGGAACTGCATCAGGAAAATTATGTATTTTGGAGAGCATTACACTGGTGGCAAGCTCTGAGAACAGATTATTATGACTCCAGGCCATACTGCCTTTTCCAGATGACTTTGCACCTTGACAGTTCTCTATCAGAAATCAGGATGAGATACACTGAAATCATCCTGTGCAAAAGGGGCAGTCTGCTCTGGTAGGAGCAGCAACAGACAGACATGGATCACCTGCAGGAGATTTCCATTTCATGGCTGGGATTGAGGGTCCCATCTTGACTTCTGAAGGAGGGATCAGAAGGGAGTCTGTAAACGGGTCCTCACTGAGGTTTACTCCTCCAACCTCATGCTTTTTAATGAGGTTATCTGGCCTAGGTTAATTACAGCTGGAAATATTCAGCATTTATCTTCCTCTCCACATGACAAATAAGGATACTGGTTCTTCATTGAAATGCAAAACTGCCCGGAACTCTGCTTGCTGTCTCTTTGATGAATCCAGCCCAGAGACTTTACTTTCACATGATGCCTACAATCTGGATTTGGTGCAATTCCATAATGTTTCCCTTTTCAAATTGTTATCGTTACTGTTTTATTTTAGCCTCCTATGGATCTGTCAATTTGGAATTACAATGTTACTGGATTTACACATATTACTAAAATACAGGGATTTATTCAGTGCTGTGTTAGAAAGGGTGTCAAAACACAGGAAACGAACTTTCTGCTGTAGATGTGTGCGTATACATGATGTGTCTTTTCCTGGTTCCTTCTCAAATTAATCACCTTCTCTTTGCAAGCCTATTCATTGTAACATCATCCCCTAATGTGAACACTACAGTCTCATCCCAGGCTTTACTGAAATCTGTATAAACGCCCTTGATTTGAACAACATCCAGCAGATTTAAATTCTGCAATAAATTTCAAATGGCAGAATTTATTAGCACTTCAAGCTCTTGTGAATTAATGAGATTGCAAAGTGCAACTGTATTTCATCTCCTCAGCCCATAGGCCATGATCTTAGCAACTGCTGGTAACTGCATTGAGGCGGAGAGGACTTTCCTCTTTGTTTTCCAAGTCCTGAAAATAATTTAGCTTTGCTGGAGTAAGGATTTTGGTTTGATTTTTAGGACTGTCACAAAATGAAGATGCCCTTTCTAGCAGCACTGGTTTTTGTAAAATGGCAATGTCTGAAGGCTGGTGCAGAGTGCTTCCCCTGCCCGGCTCTGGTTCTGCCTGGTTAGATGGTTGTGCCTGGTGTTAAAATCCACTGGGGTGCTCTCTGGCATTTCCCAGCTGCTGGCCAGACCACGGGGCCAAACCTCTTCCGACTGCAGATTCATTCTGGTCTCATTGACATTCCCCACATGGCACAGCTGGCTTGAGACAACACAACAGCCTGAACTTTTTTCTCCCTCACAAGAGGTGAGCCTTGTCCTGGGTAATTCACACAGGGCTTTTTAATGGTGGAGCATAAAGTGGCTTCTGCACACCACTGGCTTAATAAAAACCTGACAATTTGTAGCATTTCCTGGAGTGTCGATCACTACGGAGATGCCCTGCACAGCTGAATTACTAATAATGAAATGAAAGCATCGACTTAGGGGCTTAAGTTGCCTCACACAATTCACGCAAAAATTAGAGTTGGTGAAATGAAAATATATAAACCCCGACCTCCTCCCTTCGGTGACTATTATTAAGCAGAGATTTACAACCAAAGCCCAACCATGTTAAGGTTGAGTGCACTTTTCAACTAACAAATATTTTAGCCATTAAGTGATATATTTTACAACCCATTGAAAGATTGCTCTAATATGCTGGTAATATGTATTTCACTGAAAGGGGATAAGTTCCTTTTTGATGGAAGTAGCACCTTCTAACCTTCTGAAATGAAAGTTTGATCTTTTGAACACTGCAGCCTTACCTTAGTTGATGAGACAGCATGGTTATTATTATTTTCTATAAAACAATGAGGATATCTTTGCTCATGAAACTTTCAAAACAAAGTTGAATCTCAATTATGTTACATCAACTTGATATTGGCCCACAGCCTTTTCTATATGATCGGGGACAATTAAATCAGAGATAATGGAAGGAATAAACTAATCCAAGCACAAATCACTAGAGAAATTACTGAAGAAATGTAGCATACCAAAACAGGTGAGAATGAGCAAATAAATATTATAACTTCAATTAAAAAATAGAGTATTTAATGGACTGAAAAGGGATGTGGGAATTAACAATGGCTGATATATTTCAAACCAATTAATTAAATCCATAATATCTGTTTGTGTTGCTATATTTTAATGTCTGTGGTTGCCTGGAAGTCATCTTCTAGGAAACAACAAAAAAAAGATATAGAGATGTCAGTACAACTAAAAATACTGCTATTTACTGCCACCAGAATCTAACTGGAACCACTCTGTGCAGCCACACACGTCAGGAAGGACACTTACACTTTTTAGAAGAGTAATACTGGTTCAAACTCCCGCTGATCTTGGGAACAAAGCTGTTGCACTCGGGATTTTGCACGCAAGGAGGAATAAACAACCTCAGAAAAATTCACAGGTTTCTTCAGCAGATGTTGCAGTTCACAATGGAGGTGTTGGAAGGAGCTGCTAAAGAACCTGGCTGCATTTGTTAGGGCTCTTGGTTAACATGAAGGATTCTGTGCATGGCCCTGCCGTCTGGAGCAGATCTGCGCTGCCCGTGTTGGAGCTGACTGACTCTCTGAGCTGGAAGTTCTTTCCCTGACATTATTTCAACAGCAACAAAATCTCTTTCCATCTAAACAAAACCATTGGCAGAAACATTTGACTAGTGAAGGGATTTGACTCTCTCCGACTGAAAGAAGCCGTTCACTGTTGAATACTCGGCCCTGGTATGCTGCCTCACAGGTGGAGAAGCAATGACAGTGTTTATTTTGTGTCATTTATTCAGATTGCTAAAACATTCCCTAGGTGCACATCCTGTGCGCTGGGTGCCTTTTCCCCTGCTTCTTTAAAAAACACGCAGCAATACAAAATAAATTACTTTACCTCCTGTCTTTGGAGGTTGAACAATTGAACAATTCTAATTCCCTCTCCCGAGAAGACAGTACTGAGCCCAGCGGAGAGCAAAGCAAACCTTTGCTGAATTCCATCGCGTGAGCCTAAATTCCTCATTTCAAATGCTTTGTGTAGCTTTGTAGTACACTGATGTTTGATGGATAGAGATGCTGCTTATATTTAAAATAGCCACATTTACATTCTTTCTGAGGGTTTCCAACACTAATGAAATAGCCACAAAACTATTTTTCAGTGCTTCCATATATTGTTCATTACTGATAATCGAAAGCTTTTGGTTTTGGCTCATTTTTGAGTGATTCCCAGGCACTACTGACTGTTGTCAGCTGCTGAGGGTGAGGAAGCATTCAGCACCATTTAACAACAGGACAGAATGCACTCTGTGGGCAATGAGGAATTTTGGTATTATTTGAACACCACTTCCTCTTCTTTGAGACACCTGATACAAATAAACTGAACAAATCTATGCAAAAAAAATAAACCCATTCAAGCAGAGACTGTTCGGAACCACATTTGCTCTGGCTATCTTCTTTAGTAAGAAGGGGAAAAAATCATCACTTCTCACAATGGAAAGGCTTCGTAGCACGTCAGCTTTCCTTAGATCACTGTTAGATTTACACCGATCAGCAAACATGGAAAATAAATGTAGCCTTTCTACTCAGCACCTTTTTGCTCTTAAGTACCTTTCTTTCCCCCCGCCTTTTGTTTTAAGACTTACTTACTGAACACAAGCAATGTATTCCTGTGCTGCTTTTTAGTATTTTAACTTGTCTTGAAAAAACCAGCAGTTGAGTGTAACTTGAATATTCACTTTCCAAAGCTTGACCAAATTGCACATTCAATTTCTTCTACCTTCCGGAATAAGCAAATTGAATGTGATGTGTTGTAAGAGGAATAGGCTCAGCAATTCTATAAACTTCAATATTTTTCTGTTACCAACCACCAACTTGTTAATTAGAGAGTGATTGAATCTTCTGGACTGGAGCCGTGTAGAGAAGCTCAGCTATTTGTACATGACCTGCTCTGGAAAGAAACCTGCAGCAAGGGAAAAGGAGCTGGGGGAAAGAACATAGTTAACACTTTTAGAACTATTTTTAGATATTTTTTTTTCTTAGAAAAAGCCCCTGACAGTAGATTTTGGTTGTGTTTTGAAGGAAGGAGATTATTTTGTTTTGGTTTTGATTCATTTTGTAGCAAAACTGTAGAACGGTCATTAAAGCCGTTGCGCTGTGCTTGGGGGCCCAGAGACATCAGAAAGAACAGCGTAACATCGGCATCCAAACTCAGTGTCAGCTCATGGGATTCAAATCCAACCACTCAAGTAACCACCTGAAACTTCACCACCTGCCCATAAACGCTACATAGTGGGTTTTAAAAAAAAATACTGTTAAAAGGGTATTCGGCTCTGGATGTACCTGTCTACCTTAGGCACTTATTTGACCCCTATTACTGAACTATCAAAGTACCTCACGATCTTCCTGTCTTTCTCTGACAAGCCCCCTGTAAGGGTTTGCTGTTATCTCTGCACTCACGCTGACACTTTATGTTTCAAGGAAGTACAAAATCAAACTGATTCAAATGTAATACTTTCCCTTTGGCCTTGGAGGCCCAAAGCAGCTCTTTCTAAACACGATTTCAATCATGTTTCACAGATTAAATGAATTATTCAGGTCTGTAAATCTACATTTTGCAGAAAATTTTGCTCAGCCTTAAGATAAAGTTATAAAAAGTCATCATTTCTCTAAACTGCCTCTTATTGGCAGAGTTTTGATAAAAAAATCATGTAGGAAGTACACATCTTTTTAAATGGAGCATAGCTTTACAATAAGGGGTAAAACTGGTTTTCTTTAGGAAAAGAAATAATTCACCAGTTCAAAGAAGGACAACCTGTAACTCGAACTGAAAGGGGAGACCTAATTTGTACATCTGATGGGAAACAGGAGGTTACAGGCAGCATTTCCTAGTCCCAGTTGTCATATCTCTTTTACAGATTAATTTTATCCAGAGTTTGAAAAGACATTACCTACAGATCTTCGTAAACTTGGAAAAGACCCAAAATTCTAGGACAGAAAAGAGAGAAGAGCAGAAGAGGAGGATTACATTCCAGGAAATTATTCTTACTTTCGATTGTTTTGTTTTCCAAATAGTCCATTGCTTACACCTTTCCTTTTCATTGTGCTAGAAAAGGGGAGAATGTGGAGAATTAACTGTGGTATCAGAGATGGGAATGTTTGGAGATTCCTCCAAAAGGCACTGGAATGAAACATTCTTTGTTTCCACCAGCACAATGCACTTTCTGTGGTGAAGAGGAATAAAGCAATACCACGGTGTGAAATGACAGGGAGGTTGAGTAACAAATCAGCCAGAGGAGGCTCTAAATTTAAAGTCTTCAATATTACCAAGGGTTGCTGTATTATTCTTTCCAGGCTGAAGACTGATGAGTATTTTCCTCAGGGAAAGTGCTGACTTTGGCTGTCCCTGGCCTCTCCTCTGCTCTTACACATTGATTCCTGGCCCCGTGCTGTGCCCTCTGCTGAGCCTGGACAACTGGTTTGGGACTAAATGGACAATTGGATCAGGGGGGTGACAAGGTCAGTAATAATAATTATTATTATTATTTTTATTACAGTTCCCCATTTCACTTTACTGCTCAGTCTCAAACTCATTGTGTGTGCTGAAAAAAAGGGGTTAGCTAGAAAAGGGAGAAAAATGGGTGGCTAGATTTCCTTGGAGAGCATCGTCATCGAGCATTAAACACTGGGACAGGAGGAGACCTTCGACCATGTGACCCTGCCCACAGGGACCAAGTCACACTCCAACACGACCAACTAATTACAACTTGTCAGACAGTGGGACAAAGCAAATGTGAGACACCAGCAGCCCTGGAGGATGCTTGGAACCTGCATGTTACCAACACCAGCACCACATAGAACCTGTCACTGGGAAGATTATCTACCAGGGAGAACGTTCTTCAAGGAGAAAGTCTTTCCTAGCCTGATTAGTCATCACCTGTGAGGTTTGCTTCTTCGATCTCAAGAATTATATCATGTCTATCTTGGCCTTTGTTTTGATGAACAGCTTCCAAGGAGTGGCTTGATCCCCAGTACAGCAATCAGGTGGTACTGGTGTCAGTGGGCACTTGAAACAGCTTCAGCTGGAAAGATCTCCTACCTGACAACTGAGCAACAAAACCCATCAGCTGACAATTTTATGTGCTGATTGGGGTTTAGCTACGAATAGAAAAGAAAGAAGAAAACCTAAATACTTCTTCAACATTTTCAGCTGTAAAAGCTGTTTTTAGGACTAAGTCTGATCTGGTGTCCTACTAGAGACTGAGGGCATAATTCTTTATCTGCAAAACCTGCAGTGGGGCAGGAACAGCAAAGTGCTGCTTCCTGCTCACTCTAACTATGCAGGAAGAGTAAGAACTGCTCGCTGATTTAAGTGTCTGTTCCTGCCATTCAGTTTGTCACCTCCTATTTCTCTGTTTTACCTACAAAATGCCCCAAGATACAATTTTTCTGTGAGCAAGTCTAGGCTGTCAGTACAATCCTGAGTAAACTATTTAATATTATGCCTGTTCCTTCGAGCTCTGTTCATGTGCAATACTGTTACCATTTATCCTACCAGGCAATTAAAGTATTTGTTTCAAATTATAGTCACAAATGTGACTCCTTTTTAGGTAGTGACTTTGTTATTAACCTGTCAATCCTGATTATTATTAAGCAAATGATTCATTTCATGTGTTCGTTGCTGCTCATGTGCTCCATCCCTGGTCACCAAAGGAACCAGGCGGCCACTGCAGCTTCCGCAGTGGAGATCCCCAAGTTCCCAAATGCGAGACCAGCAAATAATTGACACTAATTGTCAAATTAATTATACCAGATGTCACACAAATATTAGATTTTGGGAACGTTTTCATAAACATGCAGCAGTTATCTAAGCACTCCTGAAGAGCACAGGCATGTTAATTACAGTAAAGTAAACACTGCATTTTATTCATTCAGCAATTCGTGTCAATCATCTGGCAATTTGTTAATTCTTCAAAAATCAAACCAGTTCTATGCTGCTATTTGTATTGGATCCCTCGTATCATCACCTGGTGGATATCACCTTTGGGATCCTTGTCATTCCTGCACTGCAAAGTGATCACACAGTGTAGTCAAGTGACCTGCTTCTCAGCTTGATTTTTCTCCTGCTCAGCTTAAAATAGTTATTCTTTGCTCAACTATGAGTGACAATTAAAGTATTTTTTAAAAAGAAGCACAGAAAATGTAGCCACCCGAATAAAGCTGCAAACTGGAAATATTTCCTATAAAGATGATGATTTTTAAGAAATTTTGCCGTGTTCCACACACGGCTGTAACACCAGGTTATTAACAACTGCTGGTTCAGACGAGGTATTTCGCACCCAACTGCCTACAAACAGTTAGTTGAGTATGAAACTGCCCAATTTCTGTGTGTAATCAAAGTAACTGTGTACACATTTGGCATCTAATTACCTTTCTAAGTTGATTAAAATCCAGCCCTGAAACGATTGCAAGCTAAGGCTTGGCTCCAATGATTAGTTCTTAAAACTTCTTTCACAAGCTTGAGCAAATAACACATTTGCCAAAAAATGCTGCCAACTGTGAAAGTTAATTATGATAAATGTAACCGAGTTCTCTCATCACCAATGTACAGAGAAAGTCTATTGCCTTCTCTGACTTTATTGTCCATCAAGACAAAGATGGCGCTTCAGGTTTTTTTCCCTTTAACAAGGACAGATATGCTCATGAGTGACAGTTAAATTTGTTGGAGGTATTAAATTGCTAATGCTAATGCATTTTACAATCTTCTGAACCGATTTAATATATTAGACTGTCATTCAAAGTCTTAATAAACAATTCCACACTCTTAGTTTAAAATCATCTTGTCAGATCTGGAGGTTTTCTCAATTGGCCTCCATTGTTAATGTGATAGTAGTTTACAAACAAATAATGTTCTTTTTTCATTCATAGGTTGTATCATACAAGACTTTAATGGGTGTTTCTCTTGTTTCTCTTTTTTATTTATTATGAAACAGCTGTGCCAGAGCTTAGTGGTGTGGATTTGTGCTTTGAAGCACCTGTGCTTGTAGCTAGACTTCTCCCCCTCTTGCAAATCATCTCTCACTTATTCATATTTGAATAGATCTTTCTTCTCATTTTAGGATATTGCAAACTCAGCCTTGTGCGACTTAATGCACTTTTGAAGAATGATTTCATTATCTTTATTCTAATATAGTGTAATTCCTCCATGGAGTGCCAGTTTTGCTTCAGAGACCCATCAGAAGCTCAACAAGTACTGAAGTTTCATGTTTGCAGATGTGAAAACCAGAGGTACTCATTATGGCTAATAGACTTTGAAAGAAAAGTCATTTAAAATAAAGTATTTTCTCTAATTTTGTGGAAAAACAATAAGAGAAATGAGGCATTCATTTTTCTGAAGTGCATTTATGGAGAAAACAACCTGGATGTTTTGATTTTGAGGCTCTCAAATGTAAGAAGAGCAGCACTAACATCAAAGGGTTTAGATTATTGCTTGGATAAGTATCCGGCTTTTGATACTTTATCTGTCTGAGTGTTAAATCAATATATTGGATTGTTGCCAAAACAAAACTTGTCGAGAATTCTACCTTAAACTAGTATTAATAAAACCTTCTTTTGTTTTGTTTGTTTTCCCACGTCTGTGTGCTGGTGGCAGATTTTTTCTGTGAATAGAGGCAGAAATGATTTGTAGTGGGATCTAAAAGCCCTGCAACAGCCAAACACCAATTGTTGTGACAGCTCCTTCCATGATGTGCTGCTCCTCGTTTACAAAAGCTTCATTTCCAACTCTCATAATTTTCATTACAGACTTTCTTAATTTAGTTATGCTGAGAGGTAGATAAGTATTCCCTGGGGCAGGTATCTCCTCCTTCATGCAGAGCTCTCTGGATTAGGACACAGGCTGTGAATGATTCTCAGATGAAATAGGACTAGTCAAGACTACCGAGTCCAAGGCTAGTGAAGCATCAGTAGGTCAGCCACCCGAGCACGCGTGCTGTCATTCTATGGACATCATGAACCTTTGATTTTGCACATAGGTATAACCAACTGGAAGCTATACACTTACAGAGAGAGAAATGTGGCCAAATGTCAACAATTACCAGGGCACGTAACCAGAGGAGAGAAACTCCAATACTTAAACTGAGTTTCTTCCTGGCCCAGAATCCTCAAGGTTGCCAGGCCTCACCCTACACCTGCCCACATCCTGCCTTGCAAGGTTTCCGATGATGGCAACAACTAGCTCCTCCGAGTTTGGTGATTCACTGTTCAGTACTAAAGTAATCATTCCCTCTATATTATTGTTTATTTGATTACAAAACCCATAAGAGCAATAATGAAAACATTCAGCAAAAGAAAAAGTGAGAATATTGGGCTCGTTTAGACTTTGGTTGTGATAATTCTACGTCACTGTATGTGGAGTACAATATGCTATTCTATTGTCTAATATAAAAATAAAAGTATTTTAACAAAAAAACCATCGTCCCTTCCTGAAACCCTTGTTTGTCTTCCATCTTGAGACCATCGTGGCTACAAAAATATGTAGAAATACTTGGATCTCTAATCAATGGGCACTGAACAAAGAAAACTATCTCACTAAGCCTGTGTTAGAGAGTCAGCCTCACTGCGCCGCATCCGATTCCACCAACTGGAGATCCATTTGTCTGTCTGGTTGAATCAGTCACAGCATTTTATAGTTCCTTATAAAGCAAAGCACAGCATTACTAATGTCACTAGGCATGATATTTTTTGTAAGTGTTGTGCTTTTGGAAGTTGGTGGGGTTTGCAGGAACGACACTATGGATATCCGAACTCCTCTAATCGATCTAATTTCCAGGGTTTTTATTGGCTCTATGATATCAGCAGTTCCTGATGGCAAAATTGATTCTGCCACCTGATGTGTGGGAAGTTGTATGGTGCTAGATGAAGGAAGATGTGGTTTGGACAAGATGACCAGTTCCTGACACTTGTTGACCACCTAATACATACAAGAATCTTTTTATACACTGGGATCCCTACATTCCAGCCTGTTTGCTCCAGATGTGGATTTAAGGGTCTAGTTTCTGTTTGATAAAGCATACTTTCCAGGGGCTGTAGGCTTTTCTGTGGAAGACTGGCCTGGTTTAGTTAGGACTGCTTTTTGCCTTTACAACCATAGAGTCGGTGTCATGGTTTTGACCAATCGGACAGATGATGACCCCTCCTCCCCCCCCCCACTAAGGAAAAGAGAGGAGAGGAAAGGATTAAGAGATTCAGGAGTTTAGATAAATACTAAACTACTTTAATGAATAATAATAATATAATAAACAATAAAAAGAAAAATTAAAAAGTATAAAAGAAAGGATAAAAATAAAAAGTATACAGTCTATACAAAACCGTATCAGGCTCCCAGGACAACGATCACGTCACTAGCAGCACCAGTGAACGTCCCAGGCTGGACTCGGTGACCGACAGGAGCTGGATTCTGGATCAGGATCAAAGGCAGACGAACAGACAGGATCCTCCTCAGACATCGGCCATTGAAGGAAGAAACCTAATAACCCTTTGATCCCTCAGCTTTTTTTACTGAGCATGATGCGGATGGGATGGAATACCCCAGTTGGTCAGTTTTGGGTCACCTGACAAAATTCCTTGACCTTGGTTGTTCTAGCAGTAAGTATAAGCAAGGGCCTCTCTGCAAACCATCCCTTGGTCTAATCAGGTCTTATCACTGTGAGACGAAACAGTCTCTGAACAATGTGCTGTTAATTTCAGACTTTAGTTAGTTAGAAGAGGCCCAGCTAAAAAAAGTAAAACTACTGAACAGAAAATTGGTTTGTTTTACCTCGAACCAGGACACTCAGTTTCAGGGATGTGTGAAGTGACTTTTAACCATTGTCTGTCACCCCTGTAATCAGATCCAGTGCACCTGGTGTGGCCACGGCTCAGGTCTCCCTGCGGACCAGATCCATTGGGAGCTGGCAGTTCCTAAGGCTCGGCAGACAGTGTGGGAGATCTTACGTGCTTTAGAGACCAGGATAATTATATGCTAAAAAATGCAATGCCACAATAGTACTTGAGAAAACTTACTCACTTAATACTAAGAATGTGGTTTTGATTAAACTGATATCTGTCTAATGAATATTTTCAAAAAGCAGTTGCAGAAGAGATAGTAGGGCGACAGGCACAAATGTAAAAAATGGGCAAAACCAGGCTAAGACAGAATAGAAAATTAAGTCAAGATACTACCTTTGTATTTCTTTAATGCTGCTCTTCATTATCCTGGTTCCCATTTTCTTCATTTCAGCATTATAAATAGACTGAATTTTTATTTTTAAAAGGATGCCAAGTATTTCTTCTGTTAGATTTGCAATTCTATGAACTCCATGCAGCGTCTCTAGTAACAAAAGATAATAATTATGAACTGGTGTAATTTTCATTACACGGCTGATCTTGCATACATTTCAAGCTATACCGGCAATGGTCTGCCATTAGCGTGGGGTGTGGGAGGAGCGGCTGGAAACAACTTCCCCAAACAGCAGGTTTGTTGGGACAGAAGCTCTAAGGGCTCTCGTTGGTGTCTCATTCCTTGCGGGAACCGTTGTGCAGCAGCGCTATGTGCACAACTCCCACCCAGGTCTGTGCAAGTGCGTAATTGGGCCCCAGTGCCCGCTTGAACACATTTGTTTTCATTACAGTGTTTACTATCTATGTTTGGGAGGTGTCAGTTATACTGTGCTCCCTGGCTTTAAAACCGCAATGCGACAGTAATATTTTATCTTTTTTTTGAAACAATAATTTAGCAATTATTTTTCCCCTTATGTGTGTATGTTTTTAGAAAGTGCCTCTGCATGTTCCAGAACGGTTCGCAAAGTCAGCGTTTTTGTACAGCATTCTGAACCTCTTCTACTTGTAAACCTTGTGAAGGAGTAAAGATTGGATTCTTTCAGCCTTTGCAGGCAGTTGAAATTAAGAAACACACCTCTTCACAGAGAAGTCTTTTTTATACAAAGTCCATAGTTAAATTTACTAGAATTTGTGGTTGGCATTTCAGCAGACTTTTGTGTTTTTAAACATGGTGACTTTTATCTTTTTTTTCCCCTTTAAAGAAAGTGGATACTAAAAATTAGATATTGCCATTCTTCATATGCATTGTATGCGAAATCTTAAAATCCAGTCTTTGAAAAATCTCACTATTGAGTTCAGGCGAAGGGATTTACCCCCTATCTTTCTTTCACTGAAGAATAACTAATATACTATTCTTATTTCTTGATTGAATCTGTGGTTAATGAGAAATATTTGCAGCCAGCACACCGCAAATCAATACCTTTGTTTCTGCTGCTAATCTTCACTCCACAGATAATCAGCCTTTAGAGGACTGAGAATTTGAGACTATTAGAAGATAAGGATGAAGCGCTGACAGCTTACTCATTTCCTCATGCAAAAATATGTTAGGTCACTTTTTGCATGTGAAATATGATAGGGATATATCATCAACATTTGATAAATAGAGAGGTTTTTAAAAATTGCATCTGAAATACTTGACATTCAGGACAGTTTTGGGAAATGATAAAATCACAATTGTAAAACAGACCCACAGCATTGCCAATCAGATACGTGCTGTTATGTGCACCCTGGCACATACATCTTACTGTCCCCCTGCAGAAGAAGGAATGAGCATAAAGAAAAGAGCAATTTTCCTGCCGTAAATTGGAAAGTCTGCCAACCAGCTAAGTGATCTACCATCAATCAGTGTTAAATTCTCCTTAGCTGCAGAAAATTCAAGAACTAACTATTACTGAGAGATTTCACACGGTGACTAATGGTATATGACAAACACATTTAGAATCTGCATAGACCAGCATCAGTTTAAAATATAACATGAATAATAAACAATTCTAAAGATTCCCTGGTGTGCAAAATAAGATGTAATATCTTCAGACACATATTGTACATAGAAGATTACCATTCTAGAAATGCATTCAATGTCAATACAGAACAAAGTCAAGTCTACAATATGACTTCATTTGGAACAGAATCTTTCATACAATATACACGGCAATGTTGCATGTATTCAAGCAAGACTGTACAGAAAGATGCTTGGTTATAGGATAAAGTAAAGATGATAGCTGGATAAAACACTGGGCTGAGTATACAATTACTTTACTTATATGAGAAGCACCATTAAGTGAGGAAGGTCTTCTCCACAATGTCATTTCTGAAGCCACAACTAATGCATCTGTTTCAGATAGCAAGCATTCAAATGAATGTGAGGTAGGGCTGTCGCTTGCATACTAAGCTGGTCATTTCTCAGTGCAAAGATTCCACTCATGTCTGCTTAGTTTTCCTTTAAAAACAGTCAGTTGCATAATATGGAACAGTATTTGGAAGAAAGGATCACAGTAGCTATTAAAAGCTATCTGCACTTCTGGCTGAAGAACAGGACATAAAAGTGGAGACGTTTGTCCTAGGTTTGCATTTTCAAGCATTCAGAATGTCTCTTTTTTTCCCATTCATTTTCCACATTTCTATTTTTGATTCAGAATATAAACATTTTAACAATGGCCTTTCTGGCCACAGTGGTTTTTTGTTTGCTTTTCTGGTGAAACTGTGTCGCCACCGAAGTCAGAGGGAGCAATCAGGTTTTCTTTTATTGGGAATAGGATCTGCTATTCTGGGCTTTGTCAAGCTTATGAAGGAATCACAACAACTTAGGGCAAAGGTGCCTTCGCTTTGATTGGACACATACTCCGAACGAAACAGAAATTTGTAAGTCAAAGCAAGGTGTGCTACACAGAGAATACGAACCGCTCTAATGATCACCGAAGTGAGATGGAATAGCCTGAATCAATGCAGTGGCCCCAGACAGCTTCAGGCTGAAGTATAGCTTCCCCCATTCCCAGCAGAAATAGGAGAGCCAGCAGGGAGGTATAACCAAATAGTTTAAATGGATTTAGGTACAATGTTTGTAAGTTATGGTATGATCTCTCAGGTGTCAGTCTGACAGTATGTCTTCTCATCCATCTTCTTGCCTTCCAAAATTTAAGTATTCACAACTAGTTTGCTTAAAAACTTGAAATACTGGGACTATCCACCTCTGAATTGTGACTTTCTGAATCAGTCAGGGATCAGTTTATCTCATTTTGTCTCCTCTGAGCTCAGCTATCTCATAGTCAAATGGGATAAAGTGTTATACGTATTAAAGACAGAACAGTGTAGACACAAGTTGGGAAGTCTGTTTCAATGAAAATCACAGGCAATACAATAAACAGCTCTGCTTTGTGCTTGATCTGTTTCTATACAACAAAAACATACTCTTCCTTGACCTTAAATCCACAAGAGCAAACAGCCTATGCATCACACTCGGAAAGCAGAGACTAGGTCAGTCAGAATAAATAAGAATACTTAAATAATCATCCCATTATCAGAATTATTGTAATGTCTCAGTGATTGGACCCCACTATAGAGCATCTGTTCCATTTACAGAATTGTTAAGAAGAAATCAGGACAAAAAGAAATGTTCACGTTACCATCATGTGGTGCACAAGCACATAGTAGAAAAGATCCCAAGTCTGCCGAATGCCATTACAGACATGTCTATGCTACTCCAGCACCTGAAGCTTATTGTAAGGAAAGTCCATTTATGACAGCAAACAACCTCAGTGTTGAAAGAAAACCTATAGTTTGTCAGATAAATTATATATCCAATTATTAACATTTCACAAAGAAAAAAAAAAAAAAAAGAACTTTAAAAAATTCAAACCTCCAGTAAAAGTGGGAGTACAGCGAGGGAGCTGACTCGGCAGGAGGATGTTTGCTGTCTCTCCTCTGTGCTAGCAAAACCCTCTGATGCATTATCATCGTATTACCTTCCATTGTTTTTAATAGGGTTTTTTTACGAGTAAGGAATTTATGGCTGTATGCACATACTCCGTGAAGCTAGCAGCAAAAGGAAGTGCTATTTACACCAAAATTCATGTACTAACTAAAAAGCGTTAACAACAGCAATTAACAACAGCAGAGATTGTGCCTTTTCCATCTGTATTTTGCAATATACAGCAAATGATAGTCACTCAGCAATACATTCATTTCCTAATGTTCTTCAGTTAAAATATAGAAGTTTTTCTATTTATTTTAAAGCACTTTTGTCAAAGTAGTCCAAATCCCCAAATCCTGTCTGCTAAATAATTAGAAATCATTAAGGATATGAGAATTCACTCCCAGCCTGGAGCAAAGTGTTATTTCCCTAAGAGGAGTTCCAAAAAGCTCTCCAGAGACAGTTTGGATTTTCTGCTATACCAGATGGGATGGAAAGGAGCAATCTTTTGCACCAAGGCCATCAGCAAATCCAGGTACTCCTCTCCTGTGCTGTCCAGATGGATGGGTGGGCCCCGCTCCCCACATACCACTGGTTTATAGGGCACAGAGAGAGACAAATACAGAGATACTGAGAGAAGTGGGGAGGGGAGAGAAAGAGAGATACAGCACTAGGGAGAGAAGCTTCACCTCTCATCCTCCTTTCTCCAAACCCACAGGATAGAGGTGTGTGGAGGAAGGTCTTTGGTGTGTTTTCTCTCCAGCTCGAACAAATACACTCATCAGCGGAACACATTTCTCAGATACAGAAAAACTGCACTCTAGAATTTCTAAGAACAATCAAACTGTACAAATATATTTTGCTTATATTTAAATTTTCAATTCTAAAGAACAGCCTGAGTAATCTATAAATCTGTGAGAATCATGACAGGTCTCTCTCCAACAGTTTATGGACCTGCTTCATCTCTACCCCTAGAGCAGCATCCAGGTGGATAATACAGTCTTCACATCCTACCTCAGTGACCTTGCCGATACCATTACCCTAAATGAGATTAGTCACTGGAGCTGCGCACAGTTGCTTTTAGCAGGTGCAGCCACAGCAGCAGCACTTAGACAAAAGAACCTTGTTGAAGGGAGAGTGCATGGATTTGGAAATTTTGAAGATGATCATAAGGACATATGGTATCTGAATTTCTGAATATGCCAGAGNAAAAAAAAAAAAAAAACAGAACAAGCCTCTGTGAAGAATGCACGTTTTCATGTTAATTTTCATAATACACTGCAAGTGTTTACACAGAAGCCTCTCATTCACAAAAGTGTAGTTTATTACTATCAATCACAGAAACAGCAAGCAAAAATGCTGAGATTTTATGTACAATGCTTCAGTCTGAGGGTTTGAACACTTCGGTAGGAAGCAGTAGTTATTTTACTGGCAAACAATGTCATTGGGAATATGTTGATCATCAGGCTAAGTTGCAACATTCATAAAATATCAGCGTCCCAGCTGAAAAACAGCCCTAACAACACAATGTGGAAGGTTTTCCTTCGCACATACTTAAACATTTATGCTGAGGTACTAATTGCCACCACAGAGAGTATCTTTCCTGTGGAACAGGAGAGCAGAGTTCCAAGGTTATTGTTAATGTGAAATCAAACGATCCATAAGAACAGATTTTCTTCTCCTAGTGCCTTTCCCAGGTCAAGGAGGTGCCGTTGATGCAACTGTATTTTGTGCATTTCAAATGAATTTGAGGAAATCTTAAAAAAAGCTTATATTCGTATGATATTGAAATGAATTCCAAAGGACAAAGGTTACTCAAACCTCTCACATGGTCAGTGAAGAGAGAAACTTTCCAAAAGCAGTGGAACTACCTAAAACCTGAATTATGCTTCGAAGATGGCTGGTTCTTTCCTTTGTGCAGAAGAGTTTCTGAAACTATTATCCTTACTTTAACACCTCCAGTAGTTATAGAAGGCTGGGATGAATCTAGAACTTTGCTCTTGAAATAACTTCAAGAAGAAGGTTTTCTCAAAAAAAAAATCGCAGGATGTGAATTAATATAAGAGCAAGCACTGCTTTTGTCTAGGGTTTAAAGCATCACCTGCAAGGGAGGATGCTGGATTAATGGCCTTTCTTTAAACAGAACAGTAGGCACAAGTAGCTGTGATGACAGCTTATATCAGAATGCACTAATTATTGGGCTGCGGGGTAATATGCACTCTTGTTCTCTTTCTTTGTGGCTTACTGAGTATTTAATTACTCTATGTAAAGTGAAATAGCTTCAACAGAGTGGAGAGTAGGATGAAAATCAATCCTGTAAGTCCTTAATGGTAGGGTAGGTTCAAATATTGTCAGGCAGAGAAAGAAACTGAAATCAGAACTGCTAGAAACAGATCAGTTATCTGATCAGTTAAGTTAAGTGGAGAACTATGTAGAGTCTACCTCCTTTTCTGAAAACACCTATGGGATCACTTCAAAGAAGGGGAGATCTTTCTTTGTGAACTCAAGCAGGTTCTGGGTTTCCTTTTCACTACGGAAAATAGTGTAAGAAATATTTAAGTTCCAGACAAGTTAGCAAACATAAAAAAGAAGAAGTGCTACACAATGTCATGCTCCAAATAATTGAAGTCTAAAATAGAATCAGTTATCTCTGAGGGCAATGCTTGGGCTGCCACATGTTTAGTAAGTACCAAAGAGTTCCCAGTGTGTGCTGTGGAGCTATGCATGTCAGTATTCAGCACCACCGGTGATGACCTCTCTGCCAAGAAGAAGTTAAATTTTGGGTTTGCCACCACCAGGAAAGGGCTGTCCAAACCAGTCACTGGGTATTCGGTCCTTTCCTAATGGGCGGATATTACCACATAGGTATGACTGGATGAGAGATGAAGCGACATCTCTCAGTTGGCAGCACAATCACTAGCTCAGCTCTCTGTCCTCTTGGTCCTTCCCCCTAGCTCTGAAAGGCACCTGCTGGCATTGCTGGGAAGGTATCTACTTCCCAATTTATCTGACAGGTGGTTAGCTATTAACATAAATGAAAGTTGTGACCTGTCTGCCACTTTCAATAACTCAAGTGCTGTATCTCCAATCTGTCATGTCCTTGGCAGCCCTTTTGTTTATTAGTAAATGCATTATTCATTAGGAAAATTTGTTAGGAAAATGTGCCGTAATTTTCATCATTTTAACTGTACTATTATCCCTTTAGTGGTGTTTTTCTTTGCTGTGCTCCAGCTGTTCCACAAACTAAATGGTGACTTGGCTGGTACACCCCTACATGGGAACATGAGGGAGGATGACACTTTCTTCCATCTGGTGCAAGTTCTTCAAGATGTGCAGAGATAAAAAAGGCTGTACAACTAACTGCCTTCATGATGGTAAAGTGGGCAAGTGGAAAAATGGAGAAAAGGAGACAAACTCGTGTTTGGCATTCACTATAGTCGAATTAATCCTGCATGTTTAAATGTGCATTAGAAATAAGATCTTTGGGAGTTCAGAGAGGCCCCGTGACTCACATAGTTCTCTCATTGCTCCTCATTCAAAATGGTGCCTTGTCTCTTCTTCCTCTGCACTATAAAAATGGATTTATCCCTAACAAGGAATAAGGCACTCAAGTGTTCCACACAACCTTACAAAACCTGTTTTACTTTATAAAATTTAGTCTTTGAATTGCTAGAGACTTAGTAGGGGCACTGGTCCTTACAGCAGCAGCAGTCCTTCAACCAGATGGTAACCCTTTCTGCTTTCTGGAACAAATCAAAGGACCTAAAGAAATATAATGAGCATAGATTGGGTTTCCGTGAGTTAGCACTGGGGTAGGTATTCTGTCCTCATGTTAGCTTGGCAACCTGCTCTTATGGCAGGATTTATTCAGGTTAATAAAACAGTAAAGTCACTAATAAGATATCATACCATAATGTTGAAAGGGGAAATTACTGTTATAAAATTTGATCAACTGGACGTGACAGAAATTAGGAAGCAACTCTAACATACTGGAGATAGGATGGTAAGCAGGGATATGTATGCAAGACCGATCCTGATGTGTGGGGGATCAGATGAGGCAGAACGGCTTGTCAGCTGAAGTTACTTCAACCAAAGTTTCCTTCCCAACCAGCTATCTGTCTACCACACTGTTCCAATCACATTATTTTAACCTCAAAGTTCGCCCTTTGGATTGATAAGTCTGGCTACCTGAGGATTTTGGAAGGTGAGTAATTTGTTTTAACCATCTCTCAGACAGTTATTGAAATCGCCTTTTATAGTGGTGAACTCTGTCCACTGTACATTTGTCATCCCTGTGGTGTCCATTTGTTTGCTTCCGTTTTGTGAAGCATGGCTTTGGAAAGAGAATGTCAGAGATGAATGGCAGAAGTGCTTGCCAATTACTGTTAAAAATCCCATGTCTGAAGTCACTTCAGGCACACAAAACTTGTGGGACATGAGGCAACTTAACAGGCAAATATGCCAGACCTTAATTGAGGGGATATTTTTTCTCTAGACTTTGCTGTGTCTTCAGCTGAATTCTGGAGGCAGAACTACCAGTTGATGTGCGAACCGTCCCAGGGAGAAAGACGGCCTGGTGTGCTCCAGTCTTCTGCTCTGCCAAGGAGCAGCCCATTTTTCATGATTGCAGCTTTGTGTGAGATACACTGGTGAGATGTTTTTCTGGCACATTATTCAGGGAGATGTTACTGGACAGGCACTTACAGAATGTTGAGGTTAAATTCAGAGTTAAAGGAAGGGAGAGAGGCAGAAACTTTCTTTTATCAGTTGCGAAAAGAAAGGAAAATCTCATCTGACATTAGATAAATGAAAAAGAATGAAAGTTAAAAGGATGTAGGACAGAAATGCAGTTCTCAAGTATTGTTTCTGCTCAGCTTAAGCACTGTAAATGCGTGTCAATTGTCAATTAACCTCGCCTGTTTAAATACAGAGATGGGCAGATGACTCTTCTTTAATTTTTGCTTTTTTCTAGTTCAATTTCAGAAGTTGATTTTCAATGTATGAACATAATAGGAACTACATCGGGACAAACCAAAGGTCTTTCTAAGCCAGAGTCCTATCTCTAAAAGCAGCCAACACAGAGCAAGCACACAGCAATACTTTCCCAAATATTTTCCAGCCTCAAATGATTTTAACTTGTAGGTGTTCTGAGACAAGTGTCCACTGCATTTAATAAACTTGTGTAATTTTTTTCCCCACAATTTTTCTTGTTGTCTTTAATAACCATGCAAACAATGAGCTTTCCTCCTAATGCTGCCGTTTCCCACCCAATGCTAGTGACAGGGACAGTTGTCTGGCAAAGAGAAAGCAAGAGCACAGCTTCAACCTCACCTTTTTGGTGGGAGCAGAGAGTCTACAGAGAATCACTGCACCCATAACCATTTCTCTGGGGATGTGAAAGAAGGTACAGGAAGCTATTTCTCCATGGAGGAGCCAGTTCCACCCATGGAACTTTTCTCCAAGCCAGGCGAGGCTTCATTGTGAGAAACTAATCTTTAAGAGAATGATGGAAGAAGAAAGACAGTGGAAAGGTGACTGTATTTGCTCTAGGACTAAACATCAGGTTACCTGTATAGAGTAAACAAAGAATTATTAAGCAACAGGAACACGTGGGGGAATTGCTTCAAAAGTTACCAGATGGCAACAGCTCTAACTTACTTTTCAGCAGCCCTGCCAAGAACTTCAGTGAATGCAATGTAATACAATAGCATTTGTAGAAAAACCCAGAACCAGAGAATTCCTGCCATAATTGTTCTGTGATTCAGCAATTCACTCAGCTAACTGCTCCCAATCACACATAAACTCAAATAAATTTGAGAAGAGACTCACATACATGCCATATGTTAGGATGAATGTAAAACCCCAAGGATACCATTGGAAAGCTCATAACGTCTATGCAGAATTCAAGAAGGAAAAGAGTGAATACAAATTTGCCATATCCATTTTTAAGAGGAAGGGCATGGGGAGAAGGTTTTTTAAGTTGACAATTAACTTGCAGCAAGCAAACACATAGCTCTTCTTCCCTGGGAATGCCATAAAGTCAGTGGAGCAGCTGCCTCATCCACGGGCAGAGACAAAACAGGAAACTTAAAATGAGACAGGTTAATAGTTCAGATTTGTGTAACAAATATCTGGGGGTAACTCTGCCACAATCACTCGGGGGAAGCACTTTCTTCCTCAACATGTGATACTTCTGCAGTCACTCGGGATGAAACTCTTAGAACCTAAAGCCAAATTCAAATCGGAGCTACGCTTTGTGAAATTAGGATTCACCACTCTCGGTTCCTTTGAATCACTCCTGATTTGCAGTGGCACAACAGATTAGAATCTGGCCCCTTGACTTTTAATACCTGCTTAGATTGAGACAGGAGAAGATCTTAAGACAAGAGTTATTAATTCCCTCATCTTTACTCACACATAAAGGCTGGTATATGTCTTTATGCATTTATGCACAAGATAATGCAGCTGAAAAGTATTCAGAACGTGCATAAAACTGCAGGAAGGGAAAGCACATGATTTTAAATTCCTTTTTAATAATTACAATTAAGCGTATGACTATATTATGATATACAGTGTATTATTGCCTTGTTTTTCTCTTTCTTCATTTTTTTACAAAAGCTTAAGGGGATAACAGTTCCTCTGGTGGATGTTACCAGCAGTTTGTTTTTGAGACTATTTGTTCCCTGCAGAGTCTTCAACACCAGATTTTTTTAAATGCAATATAAAATAATTATAAACTCCCCAAGTAATTAGGTTCATTATAGTAGTATCTTCATCTGATTTAGTCCACTGTCAGCCATCTTGCTTCATATTTCAGTTTCTGAATGTTGTTTAAATTCTTTTTTGAGGAAGGGACAGCTTTATTTTTTCTCAGAGTACAGCATGGAATAAAAGATGAAGAAAAAATTCATCATTAGCTACTGGTTTCAGAGGAAACCATTTGGAACTGCAAGCTTCTGATGGAAATTTTTGCCCTCATAATATTAAGCGCAAGCCTCCTCAAATCAGTTTTACTTTTTTTGTACTTC
Source organism: Jacana jacana (assembly GCA_013400555.1). NCBI lineage: Eukaryota > Metazoa > Chordata > Aves > Charadriiformes > Jacanidae > Jacana > Jacana jacana. Next base: position 12,905 of record VZTM01042810.1, on the reverse strand, counting down.
TCCTTTTCTCATCCCTTTACAAGTGGTCTTGAGACTCCCAGAAGATGCCGACCAACACCTTGAGAATCACTGCTAGTCTTAACTCCTGTTCTTGTTTTTTGGATACTATTTTCCCTATTTTCTTCATGACCCAAGCTATTGTCTCATCCTTCCGACAAAAGGAACAGAGTATTCACTATTGTGTTGGAGTAATAGCATTTTTAAAGCTCTGCTGGAAATGTAAAAACCGTCTTTTATTAAGAAGTAGATACAGCTACCAAATAAATACAAGGAAGAATGTTCTAACTTAAGAATTGCCAACCATGCAACTCTCCCAGCAGGAATTTTAGCAGAGACATACACAGTGAAGCCCAGGAAAGTAAGAGGTGCTGTATAATGAGAACACTCTCATTGGCCTTCAGATTGCAAGGTAAGACACTGTATTTTTAGCTATTTAGAAACCATTATTTTTATGAATACTGCTGTTGGTATGACCCGATTCTTCACACATTGCATACAACTCCAAGGAACAGAGAGACTGGGCGATGACCTGGTTTTAACACCGTGTGGTCTGTAATAAAAACTCTTCAAATATTATGCCTTTACCATTTGTCTGTTTTCTTTTGCCAGAAATGGTGATGTATAAAAACAGAAGACAGTGTTTCCAACCATCACAAAAGTGCCTCATTTGTGAGAAATGGCACAGTGTCAGAAAAGGGAGTGCACCTGCTTGAGCCAGATCTCTGATTCACTGAAATTGATCGGTTGATCCCTTATGCTATTATGACCTGATGCTACTCAATATCTGCCAAAACTAAAAAGGAAACAACTCAAACTGGAAATAGAAGACTAGACACATTCAGGCCCTGCTATTCTTATTTTTACCAAAATTTACCTTTTATGTCCTGCTCTGGACCTAAACTAACTGCCACTCATCAATTTACTGCTTTTTGTGTTTTGAACTCTCTAAATATAGAAAATCACGTGAGCTGGAAGAAAAACTGGAACATGGATGTCCTGATTTGGGCTTTCATTCAGAGCCAGGCAAACCACTGGCCAAAAATATGATTTAATTCTGACATTCTCATCTTGCCAGAAAGAAGGAGAAGCTAGAGGGCATAATAGAGAGGCAGAGATTACCACTAAACTGATTTTGTTGAATTGCCATGGATTATTTTTTCTAAGCAGAAGTAGTATTGCAGTAGGTAGGAAATATAACTCCCAAATTAAGCAGAGATTGCAGAATTATGGGTCTGCTTGACCCAGATTTCAAGTGCAGAATCAAAACAATATTTGTGGAAATACAGGCCATTAATAAAAGCATCAGGTGATATTCTGATATAAGTAATATATCACTTGTTATATCCAGCAGCCGCTACCTTGTCACCCTCTCCACTTTCAATCATAGGTTGAGTACTTGTCAGGAATCAAAATATTATCTGTATCTCTAAAACCAAAAGAAAATGAGGGAATATTTATACTTCTAAAGACCCTAAGAGACAAGGAAATAATGTTTCACTGGCATTTATGGGCATCATTAAGCACAAACATTTTGCCATCAATACTGAACGGGCCATTACTGACAAGACAGAACCAGGCTGTCCTTCTACCTGTTGAGGAACATTCTCATAACGATCAGGGGACTAATGAATTCCCTTTATCCATATGCTCAGAAAGTTGCCTGGGACAAGTTTTATGATAAACACAGCCTATATTGTTCCACGCACGCAGAGCAGTGCTATGGTATGTGACAGGCTGAGTGACTATCAGGACAGGTGGTGTGCTGTATCTGGCATCCTTCAAAATGAAAACTCCACTTGGCAACATATAGCCATCTCACTGGTTTACTTTCAAGGGGGAAAGAGGAGTTAGAAGGTTGAAAGAAAACCGTAGCAATGATTCCACACAAGCTTCTGATGGATATTCTCTAGAGCAGATACTCCACTACTTGGCCTAACAGGGTAGCATGAGCTCTCAGAAACCATGAGGCTGATGGGATAATGCTTCAAAAAGTAATATTTTGGCTTCTCTTTATTTCCTTCCTGCAATGTTTGGGTTCATGGAAGACTGGAGTCTCGAGGTCAGATTTAAAATAGCATGTGGGCAGAAATGATACATCTAAATGTAAAATTCTAAGACAGAAATTTTTATACCAGCTGCTAACTAATCCTGAAAATGCCTTATTTCTCCAGGTGCATCTCCTTCTGAATTTTCATTTATTTCTTTGAATGCGCAGAACTGCAGTGATTTGAGCTCAGCTCCTAAGTCCCTCGGAAGCTCCATCAGAATAAGGAACCATGCTTTTTGNTTTTTTTTTTTCATTTAAGAAATCTTAATCAGAAAGAATAGTTCTGGTGTTTCCATTACAGTTCAAATTGCAATTCTGTCAAGGTATATCCTGCTAATCTGGCAGACAAATATACCAAAATTGGAATAATGTACTTGCAGTAACCTTTCAAGTTTGAGGATCTCTGGCCTTGAATGCCTTGTACGCTTTCCAATATCTCCCTTTCCAGCTGAAAAGCAGGGCAGTGATTCAAAGTTTATCTGCATTGTGGAGGAATGTACCTCTATCAGTAAATGTCAGTTTGCTAAATGGGATGCTTCACCGAACTGCAATGACAGTGACGTTTTAAAAACAAAATTATTGAAATGGTTTGTTACAGTCGTAACAAAATATTTAGTTCTAAAATTTTACAATAATGATAATTTTTAAATGAACGGGCTGCTCTTAAAGGAATATAAAGTTTCAATGACCTGGAATAGAATGTTTATATATATATATGTATATAGTTCTCTTGCAAACAATGTGATTTATATTTTGATATCATTCAAAATAAAACTAGATTTTCAATATCAAGCCAAAAGTTTCATTTTTACAGCCATTCTCATTGTCTGGTCATAAAAGAAATGCAGAAATGCTGCACTTGTAATATATACTGGAGGGAAGAGTCTAGTACCGCAGATATGATTTGAATGTCTCAGACACTTTTAATGATCAGCTGTTTAGATCAGAAGATTGACTGTGGCTGCTGTAGATTGCTCCAGCTCAACATTAATATCTCCTTCTTCTCCTCCCTTCCTGAATTCTCCACACACCTATCCATCTTTCACTTCCAGTGGAATCTTATACTAATTACACTTCTCAGAGAATTAAGAAGATAGAGATAGATTTATTGAGCGGACAAACTCAAGGAAGAAACAATTGGGAATGCCTCACATTTGTCAATTTTTTCCCAATTATTAAGAGTGTGTGATCAATTTGTTTCTCACAATGTGTATGTTAGCAGTCTTCAAAATATTTTATAGAACACTGTAATGTTGTTGTCGTAATAAAAACCCAATGTAAACCAAAAAAGGAAATAAAAATGTCTTTTAAAAAGTAAATAAAACCAATGTCACAATCTAAATAAAAAAAAAATGTGATAATAAAGAGCAATGCCTTAATAAAAAACCTCACTATAACATGTCTGTCTGCCTGCAGCAAAACACAAGTGCAGGTAAAATGGAATTTTCCCATCTTAATTACGGAGACATAGAATTCGATTTATTTCCTATGTCCACTGAACAGAGAAGCACCATTTATTTATTTATTATTATGCCACTTTGTTTAAGACTTGGACCAGAGTACTTGAGTTCCGTGAGCTTCCTGAAAAATCTAAGGAAGGATACATTTTTCCAGAGATTAAGTTATTACTCTCTTGGACAAAAAACTTTTTGTGATAGTGCTCTTTAAGAAGACATTACATCATGTTTACATGAATTAGGTGATAATTTTATCTGTTCCAGGACAATTATCTTCAGGAGTAGAACAAAACCTCAAACCCCAGCTGAACACCTGATATTTCTTTAGTTTTATTTAAGGCAGGCAAGGTTGGTTGTGCTGCTTGTGCCGTAACCCTGAACGCTCAGGACATGGAGCTGAGGTGACAAGAAGAATCTGCCAAATATAGGAGCAAAATGTGATGTAAATAAATAAATAAAAAGTTACTTTAAATTAAAAGACTTCATCCCTTCTCCAAAGGCAAATCAAATCACCCTGGAATCACAAATTTAATTAAATATCTGTATGCCTGCAAACAGTAATATCTGGGTATCTGAGAAACATCTATTCACTTGGGTATTAATCAGTTCACCTGAGTTTTTATATATAAAGGAAAACAGAAAAAAAAAAGGGTTTCAATGTCTCCTAATGGTATTTGCAAACTTCATCCCAAGACTTCAGAAATATTAAGTTAATTTATATGTATTTAAATCCATAACCATGTTAGTCACTTCTAATTAGTTTGCATTATTTGTTGGTTTATTGCATAAAGTTGAATGTGTCACTTGTGTGCTATCTAAGAGTCACCAGAAGCATGCCATATTTAGAAATATTAAAGTGTCCCAGAGCACACCTCTAATTGAATATTCTTTCTGATATTCATGAATGATTAATGGTAGGCCCCTAGCCGCTTATTGCTGAATCATAGATTTCTAAAAGAAAAGGCAGCTATGTTATCACTATTTACAAGATCAAGTTTTGTGTGGTAATCAAAATTTTACCTAAGAAAGGGTCATTCTCTAGAGAAATGCCTGCTTAACACCAGTTATAGTCTGATTAATGGTCTGACTGGGCAGCAAAATCACTCAAAAAAGAAAAAAAAGAAGCCATAATGTTCATGGCACACAAAAGACAAAGCAAATCTGAATACTCTTAAGAGATGTGTTTTATGCTGCCAAAATAACAACTCTTTGATATATTAAGATGAGGACAAATGCTGAAAAATTCAAGGAATGCTTCAATAAAAGGATATCAGCTGGAGACTAACGAAAGGTACTGAGAATAAAATATTGTGCAGCTTTCATGTATTTTGACACCTCATTTCACCTGTGCCTTAGACCTCCCTTTGGGGGGACCTGCTGATGTGACCCTCAGGTTTCCTCAGCACTTGCACTGCACTCATTTCCTCAGGTTTGCTGACAAAACAGAGGCTTCTTCAGTGGTGATTTTCAGTATGATACAGAAATGACTCATAGCTAAATGTCACAGACAGAATGTTCTGTAGACATTTTCTAGTACAATACCATGGGTCTGTCTGAAACTCAATACCTATGGCTTTTCTTCCTTGTGCTTTCACATCCTCATTCATGAACTACTGAAGAGGACAGTTGAAGAAGGCCTCAGAGCCCTTCTTATTCCTGCTCCTGTACTCAAGTAGGACATTTGTACCCTTTCTGTCATCCCTTTTTGCCAAATGTATCAAAGCAAGACTGTCTTGCAAAAAGAATGAATAAAAAAAAAAAAAGACCTGTAGAAGGGGGATACTGAGATGTGCACATAGAATGGTTCTAATATCTCATAACATCACTCTAGAAATCAGTGAAAGTTTTGGTGCAAAAGTTAAGGCAAAAGTTTAAGAAGAGACTCTAGAAATATTTGCAAAGGACATAAATATGGGAATCTTCCATACAACTGAAAGTCCGAACAGCAAGAACCTTCCAAAAGTGCCAGCCTTTACAAATGCATTGCCACCAAGCCTAACTGCGCTTGTTTCATACCTTTTAAGCTATCTTCAAGCACTCTAAAATTTTCTGATTGTTTTTCTTGAGCTTGCAATAAATAGGAAAGAAAGGACACTTGGATACAGAGTTTCCAAAAACATTTTTCCGTTGTAAGTGCATAATGAGGGTATCATGTAAATGTTTAAACCATTGATGTGCTGTGCTCTTTCTGTTCAGAAATTTCAAGTCATGGAAAGGGGTTGCTGCTTCATTATGCTTTACCATTAAATCTGTGAAAAAATGAAGAATTTTCTATTTGGTGAAGCCCTTGTCAGTACCAGCAATGTTGAGACCTCGCAAGACTATGCCTGGAGAGTGAGCATAGAATCATAGAATGGTTAGAGTTGGAAGGGATCTTAAAGGTGATCTAGTTCCAATCCCCCTGCCATGGGCAGGGACACCTCCCACTACAACAGGTTGCTCAAAGCCCCATCCAGCCTGGCCTTGAACCCCTCCAGGAATGGGGCGGCCACAGCTTCTCTGGGCAACCTCTTCCAGTGTCTCACCACCCTCACACTAAAAAATTTCTGCTCGATATCTAATCTAAACCTCCCCTCTTTCAGTTTAAAACCATTACCTCTTGTCCTATCACTTCATTCCCTGACAAAGAGTCCCTCTCCAGCTCTCCTGTAGCTCCCTTCAGGTACCGGAAGGCTGCAATAAGGTTCCCGAGAGTCTTCTCTCCTCCAGGCTGAACAAGCCCAGCTCTCTCAGCCTGTCTTCATAGGAGACATGCTCCAGCCCTCTGAACATCTTCATGGTACTCCGCTGGACCTGTTCCAATGGGTCCATGTCCTTTCTGTGCTGAGGACTCCAAAGCTGGACACAGTACAGCATCCCTCAAGCCTCACAACAGTAAGACATTCAGGAGAAATATGCATTTGACTGCAACATAGTTACAGAATGTATAGCCATCTGTATTTAGTTTGTATACATATATTAGAGTCAGTCATTTTGTGACCTGGAAGCTCCAGAATTTATTTGATTTTCTTTTGTTTGTTGGGTTATATTTTTGTAGACTGGTACTTTCCATTCTCTACAAGTCCAGCTCCAAGTCCAAACTGACATTGTGTGCAACTGCCTGTTAAGTGATGTTTTTCTGCTGACAGAGCTCAAGTGAAAGGAGTTTACTTTTTCATTTATGCCATTTTGACATTATCTATTAAAATGTCAATTAAAAAAATTAGAGTAAACAAAGCTGGGGAACTATCTAGGGCCAACAGGAAATTCCCCCAAATGCTGTGGAAGAAGTCCACTCCTTATAAAATGAATCCAAACATACTACACTCCCATCATTTTTTATTCCCATCCCTTAACAAGGTAGAGCAGGTATCTTTATATTTAGAATTCTACAAGCAATCCTGTTATTTTTAAGCCTGAAAAGTATTTAATCAAATCTAATTTAAACAATATTAGACATGTGGTAACAAATTCTGAAAACTAATCTCTTCTCAAAATTTATTCTGCTGAGGCTTAAAGGTGTCAGATTAAAAAAATGCTTTGCTAAAGTATTTGAAAATCTTATTTTAATTTAGATGCCTATTTGTTCCATTTCCCTGTTTTTGATCTAGGCTAGAATTGTCACATAAATACAATAAAATCTGTATTTTATCTTGTTATGATCAGGCAGTGTGTGTATGTAAGAGAGACACAGAGAGAATGGTCTTGATCCCCTTAGGCTAAAGTACATACTGCGACCCTAGCATTTATTAGGCCTTTATAATGTACTTTGCTGGATTTATTATCTCCACCTCCATCTACTTCTGCTTGAAGAGAACAGTCCTAAAATTGTCCTTAAAAGAAGACAATCATGAATCTTAAAATAGAGCATCCTTTCACAGCAAATCAAAAGTGGAGAACAATAGCAAGGGGGCTGTCTTTCCAACCTTACTGTGTGAAGTTTTCCTGCTGGAAGCTTTAAATGAAATAAAAATCAGCCTTTACAATGAGCCTTTACAGATAATAGCATTGGACAAGGACTTTGTTGGGTTGCTTCCTTTTAACTTGTCTCTTACCAGGCTAAATGAAGAAATAGCCTGATTGAGCGAGAACTAACTTTATCCAGGTTACGAGCCAGAGAACTACATCTAACAGTCATAGCAGAAGGCAACAGTGAAATAGAGCCTGAATTATTTCCTTAGCTCTCCACGTGGTCTCTTCTGGCCGAAGTGAATGCATGCCTTTATTGCACCCCTGTATAACCAAGATGACCAGCAGGGGAAAGAAGCATGGGTTACTTACTGTCATCACTGCTTTTTGCCCTCCAATACAATAATAACACCTCAAAGGCATTACGGGGTGTTCCTCCAAGGTGACAGAGCCAACAGCCCAGCTAAAGCACCTCTACACCAATACACACAGCAAGGGCAACAAACCAGGGCAGTCAGAGCCACCATGCTGCTAGAAAGCTACAACCTAGTTGCCATTACTGAAACTTGGTGGGATGAATCTCGTGACTGGAGTGTGGCTATGGACGGCAGCAGGCTGTTCAGAAGGGTCAGATGAGAAAGGAGAGATGGTAGGGTAGCCCTGTATGTCAGGGAGTGTTTTGAATGTTGCTGGAAAGCTGCCTGATGGAAAAGGACCTAGGGGGGCTCGTCGAGAGCCAGCTGAGTAAGAGCTAGCAGTGTGCCCAGCTGGCCAAGAAGACCAGCAGCATCCTAACCTGTATGAGGAATAGCCAGCAGGACTAGCACAACTCTTACGAGGAGCATCTGAAGGAACTGGGTGTTGTTCAGCCTGGAGAAAAGGAGGCTGAGGAGAGACCTTATCACTCTCTATAACTCCCTGAATAAAGGGTGCCTCTCTTTCCTCTCAAGTAACAGGCAGCAGGACAAGACGAAATGACCTCAAGTTGCACCAGGGGAGGTTTAGATTGGGTATTAAAAAAAGCTGTGAAGCATTAGAACTGACTGCCCAGGGAAGTGACTGAGTTATCATGCCTGGAGGTGTTTAACAAGGTGTGTAGATGCAGTGCTGAGGAACATGGTTTAGTGGTGGACTTGGCAGTGTGAGGTTAATGGTTGGACTCCATGATCTTAACGGTCTTTTTAGACCTAAACAATTCTATGATTCTATGATTCAGTAACAAAATGGTGAACACGAGGTCTGAGACTCTCTAAAGGAAGAAAACAATAACTACTCAGATGCAGGTGTAGTATTTACATATCTAGGAATGACAAATCTAACAGTTCTCCTCTGCTGCATCTCCTCCTCAGAGATGTACAAAATTATTCGAATTAATTTTATTTTAGACCAGTAAGAATGTAATTCATAGGAAAATTCATCTAGAGGCTCATTCGATGCTCACTCTTACTCTCTCTTATGCTAAAAGACTAAAACAATAATAAAGTTTCCACTCTTGGAAATACTGGACTTCAAATGGTTTGCCCTAAAGCTTCTCAAAACGTACACATGTATTCCGTAAAATGTGTTAGATTAATTCTCCTCTCAGTGACATGGTATGATCAGAAATACCTACGTTGACATCAGTGGGCCAGCATGCTACTAAGCAATATTGTACTATTTTCATATTACTGTCTTAATTAGATTCATCTTGAATGTATACAATAGGAAATTTGACTAGAAATATACACAAAATGCAAGAGATTTTTTTTTTTTCCTTTCCTGCAGTTTCCTCATGTGCAGCCACACACAAAAAACATTAGCAAGTTTTCTGCAGGACATTTATACACAGCTCAAAATCTAACAGCATGGAAAGATTTTAAGATTCTGGTTTTACCCAGGCAATCTGCATTTCCACAGAGCACATTGTGTAGATCATACTATCCTACATGACCCCAACTTTCTGTTTGCACTGACTCAGCTGCATAGTCAATGCAGCTTGTGCAGTCAGATGAGGTCCTTAGGCTCCCCTGTGTACAGTCTCACTGTCTACGCATCAGGACTCTCAGTGCACCCTACAATATAAAAATTGTAGGCTTATTGCTCTCACAGACACATCATTATCAAGTGCCATCTTCAAATTAGTTTGAAGACCTCCACTTGTAGGCTACCTCTGACCCTGCCTCTTCTAAGAGAAAAGCTTTCTTTTGAATTACAGCTCAGCTTTATTCATGGCCAGTGTACAACATACAACAATATCTATGGGTTAGGCAGCTCTTTTATGCTGCTCATCCTTTCCAAAGTCAGATGATGAACTTACTGATGACATTACAGAACATCATCTTTTGCTTTATAAAAATAAACAAGCTAAGGTCCTTAAGTACCAAGGGAGTGTATGGGCCATGACTATCTCAACCTCTACACTTGCCAAAGCTCGTGAGAAAAATCATATGCTCAGCCTTGATTAAACCTGGCTTGCAACTGGCAACTTCAAAGATGCAGCAAAAAGATTGAAGAAATGAACTGGTGTTTCAAAGTTAAGGCCTGCTCCTCTCTCCCTGAGCTGAGCAACTAAATAGTCAACAGAGAATGAGAGACAAGGCACAATGAGATCAGGAACATACACAATGGTAACCACATAAAATAAGTTACTGATCCTTTCTATAAGGCACAGTTTCTGTAAGGCTCCAGCAGTGAAGCAATGGAGAGACCACAAACTGGCATCTTAGCAGTTACCCACTATTATTCCAGAAAACTGGTGCATTTTCAGGCAGAAACATGTTTGGAATGGGTAACTGCCACCGAGCCTTGACTAGCATATTGAAAACGTACCAGGGTACTCTTGAGAGTTTTGAGAGTTCTGCACAGTTAGGTTAAATGATGTCTGGAGTCCCAACAAGCTGGTTCCTAGTGATTCAAATGCTGGCAAACTGTTCCCCCTAGAGTTAGTTGCAGAAGCTCCAGAATTTATAGTCATTTTCTTTTCAGGCTACAGATAAATTGAAAATCTGAAAACTCTTTTCTTCTCAAGATTCCTCCTCAGAAATTCAAATTCTCTTATGAGAGGGTGAGACTAACAGCAGGATGGGAAGTTCACCTGCGTGTGACATCCAGTGACAAGTTCAGAGACAGGTAAGGAAAAGTTAACAATGGGGAGTGAGATTCATACATTTAGGGGATCAGTACAAGGACAGAAATCCTGCCTGTGTATAGGAGCCCATATAAGTTTAATCATCGATTCCAAAGGACATGGCATTTATCCAATGTCTGTACCCCACCTAATTCCCAGATAAACACTTAAAGGGAATTAAGCGATTCATAAACCACATAGCCTGTCTCAGAACAGGAAATTCATTTGGAAAGAAGGATGTCTTGGCGCCTGGTGGCAGATGTGGCAGAGGAGTGTTTCGTTAGCACAGGAAATTTCTAGAGCTTTACTACTTTCCTTCTCTGCTGCACATACCTTTCTGTTCAATATAATGACCAAATTTGCATCCAAACAAGTTTGAATATTCTTGAATTTTCCATTCTGTCTTCAGTGTTACTGTATTCCACTGAGGTCTCATCTTGCACTATGACACATTTGTTACCAGATGATAATTGAAAAATAGAAGAAATGGCTTGGAGAGTAAATGGAAGAGAGGCAGATAATTTTAGGATTCAATTTTCTCTGCATTTTTTACTGGTAGGCATAGCATAATGCTGCAATAGAATCCAATCAGAAGTTCTCTTCTGTACTTGTCACATTTCAGTGAGCTAACAGTGGCATGTCAAAACAGCTACAAATCTGGAAGACTTGTTTTTTTGCTGGAATTAACAATAGGACAACCAAAACTATGAAGAACAAATATAAAGAGAATGCAAAAAAAAATTGTTAAACAAGTAAAGGATTTCAATTACGCTTATTGCTACTTTAATTTGCTTTTCTTCCTGTGTAGCACAATCCTCAATATCATATTATACACAATTAATTCAACTGCTGCAATGAAATCAAATACATTTATATAATTTGTATGTTGGCAGAAAACAGTAGCATTAATATTGCCTATCATTTGGCAAACAGATAATAAAGCCCAAATCTAGTTAAGGAAACTCAATAAATTCTGAACTATGCAAGATGTTATCTGCGTGGGCCAGAGCAAACATAGTCAAGCAGAGTACAAACCAGTCCAACAGTGTGTATATGGGGGTTATCTTGCAATTCCCTAAAGAGAACATGCAAGAAAATCCATGAAGATTTCCATATTTCCATCACAGTGAATTTCACAGCAAGCTTCATTTCACTACCTTTTTATTAAGATTTTGAAAGAAATTTGCCTTAGCTTTGCAAGCTAGGCCAGGAGAATCTGTGCTTAGAATGAGATTTGCAGCCCTGGAGGGAAGGAGACTCGAAATCAGGATTTATCTGTGCGAGCCTGGGCTGGTCTGGGAGCTGAAGGGCACTCCAAATAAGTCAGAGTTTGCAAAGATTCTCTGTAAAACCCTCTGCACCAAACAGCGGCCCAAAATCATAATGGTGTGATGGGACCCTAAGCCTGTCTTTCCCACTCTCTGCTCTGCTCTCAACATATCCTTACTCTGTTCTATGTGTCGTGCCTCTACTCACCAAACCACAGCCAGACTCCAAGCTTTTTCGGATTTCTCCATCGATCTGCAATTCTTACAGTACATTGTAGAAGCATTGAAAAATTCCATCCATTCTCATCATTGATTTTCTGTATTTCACTATGCATATCCTCTTCATTTACAGAATCAAGCTCTGGCACTTTGATCATGGGATCAGTGGCCTATAAATGCAAAAATATTATGATTTTGAGAAAGTAAAGGTCATAATGGAAAAATCAAGCTTGGGTGTTTGCCAACCATGTCTTATCCCAGCATTCCCTAGACTCATCTATTCTTCGTTTCCCTTGCCTATAATTCTAGCTATGATCTCTTTTGTAAACATTTATGAGCAGACATTTCAGAAGCTTCATATTTTCTTTAACAAACGGTTTATATCATCTTTGTGAAGAGTACAACATAACGATGCAACATCATACATTAATATTTAAAACTGAATGAAATAACACCTCAACAAGGATAATTTTTTCTCAGTTTGCTAGCTGTCTTAAATTCATTTGTAAAATGAATTAGAATGAGAAAACCATAAAGTTTCCTTGCATTTTTATGAATAGACAACAAATTCCTTCTTAGAAGAAATGTTTGCATAAATGTCATTTTTTTCCTTCTGAAAGGGCACTTGTTTTCAAAAATTATAAATTTGAAGTTCATTAGATGATTAGATGTTCTGGAAATATGATTTATAGGCCAGATCTCCCAATCAAGGAAGAAATATATATGGAATATATATTTGAACAAAATTCAGCAGAATTGTAAAACACAGAAATTGAATATTCCACAATTGCTATTACAAGTGAACACCACTTTCAAAGGCAGCCTTACAGAAGCACACTGTAAGAAGTAGTGAACAGAAATAAATTTACAAAAAATGACATAAAATGCAAGTTGTGAACTGAAAGAGGTTTGGAGTCCAA
>VZTM01042807.1:4816-18819 GCA_013400555.1 Jacana jacana | reverse complement strand
GGTTATGTTATATAAATCAAATCAATTGCCTACTACAAATTCAGCTACCAGTATTCAATTTCAGTTTTATTACAGCTGTAATCTCACACCTGCCTTCACATGATCCAAACTGGCAAGTTTTGCAGTAAAATTTGGCAATCCTGCTAGCATGTTGCTTTGAAGTGTGATAAAATAATTTATAAAGCACTTGTTTTATATTCAGATATATTGCAGTTTGGTGTTGCTACAAACTTCAGAAGATTCTTTAAAAATTGCTGCTCAACTCTCATGCTGAATAAATGCTTCTACTATGTGTCAAAATGGATTTGAACATCGTAACTACTTGCAGAAGGTACAATCTGAAAGAGCAATAAACCCTATAGAATATAACGTTACCTGTAACAATTTCACTGCCAGATTTCCTAAAACCCTGATGCAAATGCTGGTTACATTATTAGAACTAGAAGCATGATCACATAAAGTATTCTACATCAGCCAGATTTTTTATGAGTCATGTTGCAAGTTCAACAATTTCAGAAAAAATTATTTCTGACACAGTCAATATTTTAAATTTCTATGTTAATCATCAACTAAAAAACCTGTTCTATTGACAGAACAGTAGGACTAACTGCATGAATGGTGAGAATAGAAGCATACAGTCACCACGCTGCTTCAAAAATCCAGCAATGAATAATTGTTAACAAATGAAAGGGGCAAAATTGGGGTGCACTTTCAAACTTGCTCACCCTGTATGTATCAACAGAACCTAAAGGCTAGATTAAATTAATGTGATTAGGCTTTGCCATTGAACATGTTCTTTAAAATTAGAAATATCTGCCTCAGAAGTGCTCATATTGAGCCATTTGTGGAGAAGGCAGTGTAATTTAGTAACAGCATAAAGTTGAACAAAGACAAGTGCAAAGTCCGGCACCTGGGATGGAATAACCAAAGAGGTTATAACAGACTAGGATCTGAATAGCTGGGGAGCAATCTTGTTGAAAAGGACCTAGGGTCCTGGTAGACAGTAAACTGAACACGAGCCAGCAGTGCACTGCAGCAGCAGGAAAAGATACTGGGCTGCATCCACAGGGGTGTTACTAGCGAAGATAAAGACATGATAATTCCACTTAGTGCTTATCAGGCTGAACCTGGAGCCCTGTGTTCCGTTGTGGTCCCCACAATTCAAGAAAGATGTGAACAGATTGAAAAGGATCCAAGGGAGGGCTATGAAAATGATCCCAGTGCTAGAAAACCTGCCCTTTGAGGAAAGATTGAATCATAGAATCATAGAATTGTCTATGTTTTAAGGGACCTTTAAGATCATCATGTTCCAACCATCAACCTAACTCTGATAAAAAATAACAAGCCATCACTAAACGCTGTCACAGAGCACTATGGCAACCCATCTTTTAAATACCTCCAGGGATGATGCCTCAACCACCTGCCTGGGCAGCCCATTCCAATGCTTAATAACCCTTTCAGTGTAAAAAAACATTCCTGATATCCAATCTGAACCTCCCCTGGTACAACTTGTTCTATGACCTGTGACTTGGGAGAAGAGACTGACCTCCACCTCTTTACAGCCTCCTTTCAAATAGTCGTAGAGAGTGATAAGGTCTCCCCTCCGCCTCCTCTCTTCCAGGCTGAACAACCACAGCTCCCTCAGCCTTTCCTCATAAGGCTTGCTCTCCAGACCCCTCACCAGCTTCGTTGCCCTTCTAGGCAGTTAGGTCTTTTCTCCCTGGAGAAAAGAAGGCTCAAGGAGACCTCATAACAATACTCTAGTACTTAAAAGGCAGCTACAAAGAGGACAGAAGTTCTCTCTCCCTGAGGAGCACATGGGGAATACAAACATCAACAGGTAGAAGTTGCACCAGGAGAGGTTTCACCTTAACCTAAGAAAAAAGATTTTAAAATTAGAACAACTAATTTCTGGAACAACCTCCTCAGGGACATGGTAGAGTCCCCGTTGCTGGGGGTTTTCAATATGTGATTGGACAAGGTTCTAGTTAATCCCATCTAGGCTCACCTTCCCACAGTGCCTTGGACCAGATGATCTGTTGGGGTCCTTTTCAACATGGGCTGTTCTATGGTTCTGAGAGTAGGCACTTCAGAGCTCAGAATATTAAAGGACTGGAATAGCTGGAGTTTAATTTCTAAATTAATGTTTTCCATGTAATTTTCTGTATTTTTTAAACTATTTTAAAATACTAGTTTCAATTATTTTAAAAAATGTGGTGAATAGAGTTAAAACAAAAACCTCTTTCAGCTTTAACCCTTGCCCTCTGTTTTGAGATTCAGATCTTTTTCTGTATTGGTAGTGATGATTCTGAACACTTGCTTTTTCAGTTTTTCAATTTAAGTGCTCTGTTGGTAAAATCAGGAGCATGAGAAAACTCTTCATCATCACATTACGAATTTTCTATTATGGAAAACTATTCTCCTCCGATGCACTTATGCCTTTCTGTCACTCATATATACAAAGAGAAAAGAGTTCTGTAGAAGCATTTGACTCACAATGATCTTTTAACTTAAAACATACTGTCATGGTTTAGCCCCAGACAGCAGCTAAGACCACACAGCTGCTCCCTCACCCTGCTCCTTTTCCCCCAAGCAGGGTATGGAGACGAGGGAGAAAAGGAGGGGAAACGTCAAAAAAACCCCTCATGGTCTGAGATAAAGACAGTTTAATAGAACAATACAAGAATAATAATAATTGCACAAGTCACTCTCACTACCTGGTGAACTGGCACAATCTTGAGCAGTTCTCATGAGTACCCATCACCCAGTCAATCCCTGTTCATATACTGAGCATGGTGTGTGTAGTACAGAATACTCCACTGGCCATTCCATCATTCTGTCTAGGCTTTTTAGCTTCTATGGGAAGCTGCAAAAAAAGTCCTGGAAAACTATAAACATTGCCTGGCAACAACTAAACCAATATAGATTATTGATATTCCTTTCATACCAAATCTAAAATGCAACAACCACTAGAAAGAAAATTAACTCTGTCCCAGCTGAAACAAGGACAAACCCCAAGCAGCGAGATTATTTTCAGCATTAACTTATTTAGCAGTCGAAACTAAATTAGAAATACGGGTTTCATCATTTCAGCCATTACTGAAACAGTGAAAATTAAAATATCATTTTGTTGGACAAAACCTGTTCGCTAACCAAAAAGTCCTAAGGCTCCTTCTGACTTTGTAATTATCTTCTCTGTGGGGTATAACAACCCTGCAAGCAGCCTCTGTAAAATTGCACCTGACATCCAAGTCTCAGAATTGAACTTTTCTACTCAAACTAAAAGGAAACAGATTATGATTTAAATTAATTCCATTGTAATAATGGCCTGACAAGTGATGATGGGAGCAACATTTGCACAGGAAACCACAGCTGAAGGAAGGGAAGGAAAGCTGTCTGTAGCATACAGGTCATGTCATCAGACACAACTCTTCGAAGTTTAATCAACAGAATAGTGAAGAACTTTTATGTCCAATGAACTCCAGTAAACCTGTGCAACTATCCCATGAAGGAAGATGACTCATTTGTTTGCCTTGGACCCAAATAATCTTTTCTCAGATTCCTTTTGTTCCTTGAGTGTTTTGAGGTCAATTAAAAAATTAATGCCTTTCAAACAGACTGATAATTAGTTAACAGTCTCTTCATTATGGGTCCCATAGGGAACATTCATTTACAAGAAGCCCTGACCCTGTTGTCCTTGGGAAGCCCTCAGTAATAAGTTACAGAATCAGAGGCCAAGGAAAACCTGTTCAGACTAGGACTATACAGATGCTAAAGAAAGAGCTGGAGTCCCTAGAGTCTTCCTAACTAAACTACTCAAAGCAGTACCGCTACTCCAACACTCAGGTTCATTTTGTTTTCCAAGCATACACAGTCAGACAATTGGTTTTGATAGTGCAGTTTGTGAGAAGAATCTTTAGTTACCTCTTGAGGGGTGTACTGCTGGCATTGAGCTCAGTGCCTTGTGCAAAGCAAATGGTAAGGCTGTGATTCAGCGCCGTATGGTTTCATCATCTTGCTGGCTACATGGATGCAATTTTCTGGTTTCAAAGCATGTTCCCACCTGGGAATGGCAGCCAACTTCTCCTCCCCCACAACTGATTTTTGATGTTTGTTATGTTCCCTACTTTAATCGCAGAAATATCTTATATAGTGTTATAGTGAGAAGTAGAATGCTAAGAGCACAACCCTTGACCATGACCACAAAGCACTGTGCAAGAAGGTTTTGTATTTCACCTGCTCTCAGAATAATGATATTATTAAAATCACAGGATAAGATTGTACACAGTCATGCATTTGTAAAGATTTTAGTCAACATTTGTCACATAACACTGAAATCCAAAGATGTGATTGCAACATGATATATCAGAGACAGATTTATACCACTTAGTCCAAGTACCCACAGAAATACAATCACAATAGGGCAGAGTGGGGTTAGATGCCTGAGGCTCACTTGATATGCTGTACTGACAAAACAAGTCCTTAAGATAGTTACACCATTGCTAATACACACACAGTGAAAGATAACACTGCATGAGCTATAACTGTGCCTTTTGACTGCACTGTCTAATATACTTTAAAGCCCTGCAGATCCCTTGCTGATCATTGTATTGTCATATATAAAACCCATGTCTCTCAAATACTGAACTTTCCAACAGCTGTTTAAAAGTCCTTAATCACAGTGCTCTTCTCTTATTCATCTGGCTTCGGTCAGTCTAAGGAAACCTTTTCATACTACCATTAAACAGGTGAATCTACCTTCCCATCTTCTGATTGATAAGGGCATGCTTTGTTCCAGTACCAGTTGTAGGAACAGTTCACTGCAACAACTACAACATAGATCATGTTGGTCTTCCATCAAGGGCTATAAGGGTGCGTCAGTGGTATGATTTTGGTGCCTCTGCCACAAACCCTTTATTGAGGTACCCTTCAGTCTAATCTCTTTCCTAGTTACTTTAGGAAAAGAGGGTACAAAAAGGGAGGTTATAAAGACCTCATAGTCCAGTTATCATACTGGCACAATGTCTGCCCATGAAATTTCATGGCCAAAATTGCTGCTAGCTGTCCTTTCATTTCTGTTTGGAACCAACCACTGGAAAAAAACCTGCCTTACTGGCTCCTAAGTATCAACCTTCCTGTCACACAAGTCATAATGCAAAAAGCAAAGCACTTTCTCCAAGTTCATGTGCCTTTGACTTTATAAAGTGAAAAAGAAGCCTACCTTTTTTTTCTCCCCAGAGAACCACAGTAAGAATATGGTCATATGTAAAAACAATCAAGATAAATCAAGATAAATCAATCAGTGCAAGACAGTTCAAAGACACGCAAAAAATTATGTTCTGTTACACAGAAGAAGGAGTCTGTAAGCGAAGTTTGATGCAAGTTTGTGCATCCTTGTCTCAGTTTACAGATCTGTCCTGATCTGAGGCAAAACAGAACCAATTTTCTGTTCAATAATTTTACCACAATAAGATCCAATTGTTACAGTGTGAGAAAGTCCATGCTAAAGCCGAGCACGGTACTGGAAGCAAAATCACTGACAGGTTTGTCAGAGCTAAAGGATTCAAGAGAAAAACTTCTGACACGAGAAATTATAAAAGCCTATTAAAAAAAAAACAAAACATAATGAAAAACTGGATGTTGGCAACCTGGCATTAAGGAAGATCATCCCATTCCCAATCTGAGTGATGACTGCGTGGGCACCAGAGCATTATCGGGTGTCTTATAATTAATGGTAATCATACCATTGCTTAGCCTCATAGCTCATTAGTCCTACTTATCTATCATGTGTAGTAACCAAGAAATGATTGCTTTGTACTCTCGTACACATCCTGCAGTTGTGCATATTTTGCAGTGACTCAGAGAGAGTTGAATCCCAGAGGTTAGGGGAAAGAAACATCCGCAGCTGCTTCTGATGGGCCAGGTGGAAGAAGATAGCATAGAAGGGAGGTGCCTTTTTTCTTCAAGTTGCGCATTGCCAATGGTGTCTACTTCAGGCGGGAAGGCCATAGAACTACAGAAAAAAAGCATTTAGTTCTTTCCTAAAGGTATAAAGGGAATGTTCTGTGACTTCCCACAGTAAATCTTATGCAGTTACGAAACTGCACACTTCTACCAAAATTCACGCTTCTGAAATGAGTCTCATTCAATGACAGGGGATACCAGCTGATACAGAAGGAAGAAATACGGGTACAGATTTCCACAGAGAATGTGCTAATGGAAAGTTTACTTATGCTATATTTTTTCTATTGACTTTCTTTGACTATTTTTAGAGTGCTATGATTCACTTACATGACAAACATAGCTTCAATGAACTGAAAAAAAAACCCCATGCATTAAAGCATGAATAAAAATATTCTGAATTGCAAGACTTCTAATTAATATGAATCTAAAGTTTCTCTGTGGATATTGCCAGCTACACCATGAGACTAAACATTATATTATCAACACTATTGATAGGCAACCTTTTGATGAATAAGCAGTAAATTTTCAATAAATTCAATAAAAATTTTCAATAAATTATATTTCCCTAGGAATCTCAGAATCCAGCAATGCAGACTGACATTCTTGAAATTCTTTATTCATTGCTGCTATCAGATTCTCTGTTTTAATAACAAGCTGTCAGATCTCCTAGAGCCTGGGGTAGGCTGGACAGTTGCTCTCGTCTTTCAGGCAAACTGGATTTAAGAGGCTTGGGGAAGAGTGGCTGGAGAACTGTCCTACAGAAAAAGACCTGGGGGTATTGTTTGATAGCAAGCTGACAATGAGCCAGTAGCATGCTCAGCTGACCAAGGAAGCCCACGGCATCCTGGCCTGTATCAGAAACAGTGTGGCCAGCAGGACTAAGAAAATGGTTGTCCCTCTGTACTTGGCACTGGTGAGGCCACACCTCAAATACTGTGTTCAGTTTTGAGCTATCACTACAAGAAAAATATTGAGGTGTTGGGAGTGTGTACAAAGAAGGGCAATGAAGCTACTGAAGGGTCTTGAGAACAAGTCTTATGAGGAGCAGCTGAGGGAACTGGGATTGTTTAGCCTGGAGAAAAGGAGGCTGAGGGGAGACTTTATCACTCTTTACAACTACCTGAAAGGAGGTTGTAGCAAGGTGGGGGTCAGTCTCTTTTTCAAGTAACAGATGATAGGACAAGAGGAAACAGCCTCAAGTTGTACTAGGGGAGGACTAGAATGGATATTAGGAAGAATTTAGATTGGATATTAGGAAAAAAATATTCACCAAAAGGTTTGTCAAGCACTTGAACAGGCTCCTCAGGGAAGTGGTTGAGTCACCATCCTTAGTTGTATGTAAAAGAAATGTCGATGTGGTGCCTAGGGACATGGTCTAGTGGTGGACTTGGCAGTGTTAACAGATGGACTAAATGATCTTAAGGGTCTTTTCCAAAATAAGTGATTCTACAGTTTTATGTTTTTAACAATCAATTACAGTAAGATTTTTCACAGACCAAAGGACTTGGAATTTGAGGAGCCTGGCAGAACAGGCATGACAATGTCCTTGACTTGAAGAGGTCCTCTGGTCTGAAGGAGGAAACAGGATGGGTATGCCTTACACTGCCGATGCTGCAAGCTTAGGTTGCCAGACAGTCCTGCAGTCTAACAAAACCCTGTTTACAATGTCATGATATTTCAAGTCAATATTTTCTAATAGAACAGCATATGCTCTGAAAACTTTTAACTCACTCTAATTAGCAGAAGCTATGTTTCCATAATATCAACCAGCCACAATAATCACTGCCAAAAGGAAAATGAGAAGAGGATAGTAGCTTAGCTGCAAAAATTGCAGATTTCCACAATTCCTAGATGTGTTTCAGATCTGAATCTGCTGTTAGGTTTTTATGTTTGTGTGGGCTTTTTGTTGTTGTGGGTTTGGGTTGTGCTTTTTTTTTTTTATTATTGGATTTAGACAGAAAAGAGACTGAAACAGTTTTTTAGCTCTTTTTATTAATGTACTTTTGTCAATGCCCTCTGTGGCCTGTGATACTTGGCAAGGGACAGGGTCTTCAAAATCAATAACTGAATGTAACAGTTTCTTGCCCTTCAAGTGTTTTAGTGTTAAAGGTTTGACCTTTAATCATAAAGAGCAGCTTGAAAGGAAGCTATCTGTGTCTGAAGTCCTCTCTTATGTGACCATACTTTTGAATAGACATTTTTGACTGCAAAGATAAAAGGCTTCTATGCACTTTTACAGAATTAATCAAAGCATTTAAATAGACAAGGATACGGTAATAAACTAGAAAGGTTTTATCAGTTCTTTAGAGAATTAGGTACCTTATTAATATTCCTTTTTGGCGCATTTGTCCAGTGTAATTACAGCTTTTAACTGGCTGCTTACAGCAGTGTTAGCTTGTGATTACTTTGCAGCCCAAATTTAAAAAACAAAACAAAACAAATTTTTCTTCAGTCATTTATTGAAAGAAAATTATATTCTGAATCTGATAGACACTGTATTTTCCTTGAATATGTGTGGCAATTCTTCTTCATTCTGGCTAAGCAGGCTATTTCCCAGAAAGATGACAAGGCGCTTTCTAGTCCTATTTACTCTAGCACTTCAGCTGACACAGTACGGACAGATATCATCCAAAGAGAATACTCTTCTCATGGAGGAAACTCTCTCCAGATCTATAGCAGATGGAGTTGCAAAAAGAGTAGGCAATGACTATGTCATAATTGATTGTGCTTATTCTCTTTAGTATAAGGAAGAACCTAATCATAGAATCATAGAAGCATTTAGGTTGGAAGAGACCCTTGGGATCATCAAGTCCAACCATCAGCCCTACTCTACAAGTTCTCCCCTACACCATATCCCTCAACACCACATCCAATCTACTCTGAAACACAGTCAGGGATGGTGACTCCACCACCTCCCTGGGCAGCTGATTCCACTGACTGACCACTCTCTCTGGGAAAAACTTTTTCCTAATGTCCAGCCTAACCCTACCCTGCTGCAGCTTGCAGCCATTCCCTCTTGTCCTGTCACTCATTGCCCGTGAGAAGAGACCAACACCAACCTCTCTGCAATGCCCTTTCAAGCAGTTATAGAGAACAATGAGGTCTCCCCTCAGCCTCCTCTTCNGGCACTTGGCCTTGTTGAAGGCCATGCCATTAACATTGGCCCATCTATCTAGTCTGTCCAAGTCCCTCTGTAGAGCATCCCTGTCCTCAAGCAGATCAACACTCCCACCCAACTTAGTGTCATCTGCAAACTTACTAATAGTGTTTTCTATGTCCTTATCTACATCATGCATAATGCACTTGTCTAAATTCAGAGACCCTTGAATACATTTCTCTCTTGGTTCGTTCTCTTGGAAACTACTCAGAAAAAGGCTTCCCTGGCCTCTGCAGCGTGGATGGAGCCACAGGATAACATTAACAACAGGTAGAAATTTGAAGTAATCTCCAGGCATGTCTGTACAAACCTCAAATGGTTTTGCTGACCCCAAAACTGTAAAAAACAACAGTAAAACTTTTAAAAATGCGCACGACTGCATTGCAGATACAGCTACAATGCTTCCAGGTCTTATTATTATTTCTGAAGGTCTAAATCTAAGGATTCTTCATCACTGTGGAACTCTCTATTGCTTTCCCTTGGTGCCTTGGGTTAAACAGTATAAATTTGCCTGCTTTCCTGCCTTCCCTCTCCCCTCCTCCTGTGTGACTGTCCTCATAGAGAGCCCCGTAGTCCTCATGGCCAAAGGGGACTCTGCAGCACTGTGCTGCTGTCCCTTTCCCAAAGTAGAAGTGCTTTCCAAGATAAAGCGGAGATCATTTACAGCTGTCACAGGGAATAAGTATGACTGCCTATAGAAATCTCTGTAAGAACTTTAAGAATAAATCTGTAAAATAAGAGCTAGGTCAACATGCACATAATTCCAGTATGAATCGTGTATATTTAGGAAAGAGTAATATTTTGGGATTTTTTTTTTTCTGGGTGAATTTTATAGTTCTACCCAGCAGTAGTAAATATATCGCAGTACTTTCTAGTGCTGTGTTGGACTAATACAAGCCTAAAATCTCTTGCTTGGAATATTTTTCTTTTGTCACCTTGGTAAAAAACCTTGAAAAGAGAAAAATATAGTACTAGCCAATACCCCTGAAATTTTTCTTTAAATATGAGTTACTGGTCACAGCTAAATTCTAATAATGTTGATGTTTTGACTCAGTCATTAAAATTATTTTTAATAAAAAAATGTCCTAATAAAACTCACATTATGCTTCTCCTTGTCATTGCTTTTATTGACTATGAAAAGGAAGTCATACACATTTCATTTTCCTTGTATATCACAAATACACTTATAAAAGATTACTGATAAGTTTCACTCAAGGAATACATCTAGTAAGCTGCATGTGTGAACATCACTCAATTGTCTGTTCCAGTCTTTCCAAAATTTGTGTCTCCTTGGCAAGGAAAGGTAATATCTATAATTGCAAAGAAAAAAAATAATCCTAAGTCATCTGTTCAACAGTGTAAAGCATCAAAAGAAAGGTCTCTACTGGCTGTCACAGGGACAACCCTTCTATTTCTACATGACTTTAATTTACTGCACAATTCTGTCACATTTGTTGAATGTCAGCCTGTGTAGTGTCTCTTTTCTGGTTTGATTTATGGGAGATAAAAGGAGATAACAGGAGATGGAACTTTGCTACGGGATGGCGATTTAAACAGTAAGTCTGGAAAAAGTATGTACAAATGATGAACATTTGTAAAAAACTACATACGTAATTAAAGGCATGGCATGAAAAAATATACTTCCTCCTTGTGAAACGGTTGAAAACCATTCTCAGAAATACTGGAGTAAGGTTTGGGTGCTTCTATGATGAAACACATCAAGATTGGTATTATTTCCTCAACGAAACAAGTTAGAATGGTTTATGAGGAAGACATATAAAGTATATACACCTGCCAGTAAATAACCTCTTCACTGAGTTGGTGCTTTTCTAAATTACAAATTAGGGACTCATGATCCTCATAAATACAATCTACTGCTGGTTAATAACTCTTGCAGCATTTTATGGTTTTGAAAGAGATTTATAGGTTTATAATGAGGAGCATTACAGGGCAGGTGCTATTAACTTCACTAAAAGTTATGCATAAAACAGGAAAAGCAAATCCTGTACATCTTCCATTACATAGAAAACACAAAAGCATTTTGTTAAAGGTTTTACTCATGTACTGTTTTCTAAGAAAAAGGTCTATATTTCGAGGTGACTTCTTAGTAGTGTAATTAACTTGGTGGAGTTCACAAATTGCTTAATGAGTACTGTCTTTAATGAATATTTTCTGAAATTTTATGGCTATTTTCTACATCCATTCAGCAGAACAGCAGTTTTGAGCACCTGTTACAGATGTTTCCAACCATTTGCTGCCAAAAGCAAATTCACTTCTTGAGTGAATTATCAATGCCAATTTTAGCTGATACTACTGTTAAAAGATTTATGTCCTAAAGGGAGAATCAGATTACTACTTGCATTCTTTTAACACCACTTTAGGGATACTCTCAATCCCCTTCCACTCGAATGGCATGCTTTTTAAAAACAACATAGTGTGGTTGAATAGGTTTAGCCTTTTCACAACACAGTTATAAACAAAGTATCTAAAGCTGAAATTGTATCTTAATGGACTTATCATCCAAAATTAATACTGTATAGTCTCATCACAAAGTTCTAAAACTTTACATAAAAAGTCTTAAAACCAAGTCATAAAGCAGCCATCTNAACATTCAAAATAAATTTCTGAAATGATGACTCTATAATAATTTCTGCACCTAAAAGTTCCACTAAGCTCTATGGGATATCTTATGCACTTAAAGAAGTTACTCATACATAAATACTTCCAGAAGTAAAATTCAGCAGTACAAGCTGCTGAAGTACATAACTTCTATTGATCTTTGGGTTTATAATTTATAATTGATTATTATGGACCATTTATTGATTATTAAATTATTGATTACCCTTTTAATAGCTCCCTGAAATATAGGAAGCCCCAGGGCCTCTAGATCCATGCTAGAATCTGAGACTCTCCTTAAGTTTGGCCAAACAGGATCTAAAATAAATCAAACCTACCTTTTTTTAGACAAAGTGTTATTTGGGATACGATACTAAAATGATTCATGCATCAACGTTATCAAAGTCCTTGCTTTAGCGTTTCCTTATTATAACCTCTAGACGTAGGGTTACACTTAAATGACTCCTACATAAACTGTTGATAAATTCAGCCAACAAAAATATAACGTACTGATATCTAAGATTTCTTACAGAATATCAGATCAAGCACCTACACTGTCCTGCTCTTTCCAGTGATGCTTAAAGCAAACTTCTGGTGCAAGAATCTGGAAATATTGTGCAATAAGAATTTAAGTTCCTCTAATAGCCGGAAAGTATTATTAATATTACTAGTAAGATAAAATTCCACAAAAATATTTTAAAAGTCAGTAATAATTTACATTATTCTAATGTAAAATTAATACATACTAAAACTTATGTATGTGGGCTAGTGACAGAATCTTGTAAGGTTCACCAACAAGTCTAAGTTGATCTGCAGTTTACTATACCTATGAAGACTAAATAATCCATACAAGAACTACTTGAAAGGACATTGTAGAGAGTTGGTGCTGCTCTCTTCTCACAGATAATTAGCTATAGAATGAGAGGGAATGGTTCAATCTGCAGCAGGGTAGGTTTAGGTTGAACATTAGGGAAGAATTTTTCACAGAAGGAGTGGTCAGGCACTGGAATCACCATCCCTGACTGTGTTGAAGACTTGATTAGATGTGGTGTTGAGGGATATGGTGTAGGGGAGAACTTTATAGAATAGGGCTGATAGTTGGACTCAATGATCCCATGGGTCTCTTCCAACCTAAATGATTATATTATTCTATGAAAAAGAGATTCAAAGCTTTAGACAATCTGTCTCCTTTCAGGAATGAATTCTAGAGTAAAGATATGAAGTAAGTTCACTGCATTTTAACAGGCAGATACTGCATACTACATGTCAAGCTGCAGATCTGTGAGTACAGACTTTGAAAAGAGAATCAGCAAGCAGTGATTTAATGCTAATTTGATGCATCATTCAGAGTCAAGATATGATCTAAGACTTGTCTGACAAGACACATTCAAAGTACAAAATGATCAAACTGAAATTATGTCAGTTATTTTATGAGCAAATCAGATTTCTGAATGTTGCAGAATTTCCTTTACAAGGGGCTGTATCATCAGAACAGATTAATTAGATGAAAGGTGGAAGTAATACAGTGAGTGACATCCATACAGGTGAAAATGTGATTGATCAAAGAAATACAAAGGCAACACGCTGTCACATGAGTGACTACATCTTACGTTATTAAATGCTCCCATAGTATTCCACGATCATTTCAGTACTTTAATTCTGCTGCTCAGAACTGAATAAAGTTCACCCCTTTCCTTTCACAGAATCAAATTAATACCATCTTCAGTTTTCATATGCCTAGGTTGTCCTTTTCCAAGTTTGAATGAACCCACAAACTTCAAAAAGCAAATTCAGTCAAACTTGTCATATTTTCCTTACTTACCCGCTTACCGATTGCATAAGTTTGCATAACTATGAGGCTCGGCTGTGACCCAGGATCAGACCACAACCCTTAGATAGTCTCAGTTTGATTTTAGATGGTGTAATTAAATTGTCAAGCAAAGGCCTAATGTTTATGAAACGTGAGAAGGAAAGGGAGATTCAAAGTAAGGGAAAAGAAGAGAAAGAGATGGACAAAGAATATCAATAATTGAGAGTATAAATAATGTATCATTTTTCCAGACAAAAGCTTATCATTGACATTTTAATTTTCATAAGTTCTCAACTAAAGTAGAATATAAAAGTGAATCATGCACATTCTTTGTACCCAAGAAAACCTAACGTATTTTCAGATGCTTTGAGCTATCAAAGCACCAATAATGCCACCTGAATAAACGTACTAATAATGGCACAGCATTACCCTATTATGGGATCACAGGAGAATCAA
>VZTM01042804.1:27253-43757 GCA_013400555.1 Jacana jacana | reverse complement strand
GTGCACAGTAGGCAGATTTGACTGACTAAGCTGTCAAATGCATACAAATCAGAGTTATGCTATGACTTCTGCCCTTCTGTTAGGAAATACGTACAGATTTAACTTTAAACATTCCTCAGTGGTAAGCTTTCACAGTGCAAGGATGCAAATACAAATTCACACTCTTATGAATACAAGCTGGACTGTTATAACACTTAAAACTCCAAAATTTCTGATATTTAAGGATATCGTTATTTTATCACTTGCATCAACTACCCTTCCTCATTGCTTTCATCAACTACCCTTCCTACCTGTGAAGGATTAAAAAGCAACAGAGCTTTAATGGAGCCCTATAGTCTGAGGCTTTGAAGAACATACTCCCTTAAGCTCCCTAAAAGAGAACTAAAGCCAAGAAAACAAATAAACAAAACCAAGCCCAAAACCACACCTCAGAAACAACTGCATCATTGCTGTCATACCAGACAGTTTACATGTAGAATATTGCTATCTCATGGTTAAGCTTAAAATGCTATTCTTAAAATCTGAACCTAGCCAAAACCAGAGGTTGCTGAAAGCATTAGATATGCCATTCCACAAACTCCATTTCTTCCAAGTCTGCAATAAAAAAAACAAAACTAAAAAGGCACCCACAGCAATTTTTTTAGCAAGTTAAACACATGAATTGTCATGCCAATAGAGTCCTGCTGAACTACTACAAACTTAAACAGAATAAGGTCACATAAGAATCCATGTATGTATGCTACTGCCCACTACTACAGCAATAAAATGCCAAAGATTATGCCTCTGTTCTTCCTAGAACTAATAAAAGCCACATCAAAAAACCACACAAAGCACTTGTACATGCGGTTAGTGACCAACATTGTGACCAGCATCATAATCAATGATAATGAACATGTTTTCACCATCTAAATTTCTCACAAGATCTCATTTAAAGTCTGTAGCTCAAAAAACATTTTAGCACAAAAGGAATGACAGATGACATCAGATCAAATGTTCCTAACTCAAAGATAGTAACTTTAAATATCATTAGTAGCCTTATAAATACATTTAGTTTTGCAATATGACTTTACATGTTGTTTTAAAGCAGACTAATAAAGCAGATTCACACCACTAATCAACTTCGGCATATTCCTGGACATTCTGGAAAATAAACAGTAGTTACAGCATTATAGAAAGGGCCCAAGATCAAACCTTCTATAGCTGTTAAAAACCACCCTAGAAATATGCCATGCAAATTTCACTCCGACTTGATAGATTTGAGCCAATTAATTTCCAGTTCAGACATAAGCAACAACAAAAATCCAAACAAAAGCCCTATCATGTATGGGTGCAAAAGATAAACATATGTGGTCTAATGCAAGTCTAGTCAAAGAAACATGGAAACTGAAAAATACAAGCAATAAAGCAATGCTACTTTACATAAACCTGAAGAAATGAGCAATTCATGCATGTATATAACAAAAGATACAAGTATAATCAACAATTACTCTTTTTTCTATGCCTTCGCTACTAGAATCCACTGTGGTTTTTTATGGTTCAGTCACATCAATACATCTAAAGAGACTTCCATGGTGTTTTACAGTTAAAGATATGGGAAGGTAGCTACCATAAACAGAATGGTTTTTTTAGTCTTTAAAGCTGCGTAACACACAAAACATGAGGTATTAGTTTCTTCCAGTCCTAAATCTAAGCATTTGGAAGGCCAAGCTTCCATAAGTCTTACCCCCCTTTAAAAACATACAACTGTCTTCTAAAAGTACAAGGCCATAGGTATCCGAAACTACCCAAGTCATCCTAAAACATACTGAAATAGACCCTAGCTTTTCCATCAAATGCACAGAGATATTGTTAACTCTGAATTACTGAAGACAAGTGCTTACCTTCAATCCTTTTTAAGGCTGACAGACAGGTATCCCGGCTTGGAAATTCAAATGGATTATTACAGGTCCGAATGGTGTCACATTCACATTTCCCGTTGATTATGTTACAACCAGTTATAAGGTTTTCGTTGCATGGTTCAAATCCAAGAAGCTGATCATCATCCCAGTTTTCATCTACAATAAACAAACAAACTCATTCACTATTGGATTTCGGCCGCAGTATATGAATTCAGCTGCTTTTGAGTTGTGTGCGATTTCCTTCAAGTTCAACATAGTGCTAAACAGAAGATAATAGATTAAAAAAATGGATTAATCTAAACTGTGGGATTTGCCAAATACCATGTTCTGCAGCTGTGCTATTGCCCATTTTGCTACAGCTACCAGCATTGTTTACTTCCATCTGTATGAAAAACTATGTTGTCTCAGGGAAATTCGTTGCTGCAGTATAAATGAGTGCTATTCTAACCTAAATAACTTTTACAGATACTTGAAGTTGTATTTATTGTGGAAGTGAGAATCTGCAGCTGTTAGAGAAGTCAAAATTGAGTCAGAAAGAGGGCTTTTTTAAACTCGATTAAAAAATACATCACATAAAATTTACTCCAGAGATAACTTGTTATTACAAAAATGCTGCAAGATGTCAGCCCTTCCATTCTGTAATATGACCAAAAGTGAGTTTTCCAGCACTCCTGGATTAGCATCCATACCTCCAAGAGAATTGTTTGAGCACATCACACTCCTTGCTGTTGAGGGGGAGGGGGATAGTTGGGCTTAAATGAGTCTCTCTGCTCAAATAATTCTGCTCCCTTTGAATCAGTCCCGGCAACATAACCCACATTCCCACTGAACAACTGCCTGTTTTCTTTTTAGAAGATGGCTACATGCAACAGGATTTTTCTTCCTCCAAGAAGCAGCAACTCCAGTCAATCCAGAGTTCCACCAAGATTACCAGTCCTACAAAATCCCAGCTTCCAAGTATACATATAGTAGCATCCCATCAGCCCAGAAGTTTAAGCAAGACCCATGCTTGCTATGCAAGATTGAAGAAAATAAACCATACACAGGCAGGAAACTATATCTATTTTCAATCTACATAATTCACATTGTGCCTTCCAGTAGTTCACTCCAATTTTATATACTATCAACAAGAAAGTTTACAATACAGATCCTGCCAAGAAACTCTTCAAAACAGTTAAGGCATCTTCCAGCTATGAAGGGTGGAGTTTTTCTATTGTTGCTGGGGTTATCAGAAGCTATCCACCAGTATGGGAGCCCACAGGCAAATACAACCCGATTGTCACTCAACAGTCTTGACACTCAATAGAAGTCCAAAAACTGACAGTAAATAACAGTGTACACACACAGAGGTTGACATGTAAATACTGTCCACTCAAACATGCAGAATACCTTCTAACCTGCAGTTTTTCCTCTTTTGGGGAAGAAACAAAACACCTGGAAAGAGCTGCTCACCAGTTAAGGGCACGATTTACAGAAGTGTGCAGCAGATTCTCACAGGTATGTTTCTCCCTTCAGAACCAACTGCTTGCTTTCTGTTGTAATTCAGCAAAATACCTTGTTGAAAAAAGCACCTAGTAAACAGATTAGTCAATTTTAGACGTGAAGAAGGGAACCTCCATGGGAACCTCAGGGCTTTTGTACTCCATAAAAATAGCAAAGGAAGAGTAGTCATTAACCCCAGGAAGTAATTTGTCCTTTTTTTTTTTTTTTTTTTTAAAGGTAAAGTTAACCTGCCATCCCATAAAGTAACTGTATCAGTAAGAGTCAAAGGAAGTGTAGAAGTTCCTGAAAAGAAACTATTAAAATTCTTTCAAGGGAAGATGCCACTTGAGTAATACTTGGGATACTTTCATCATGAGGAGGCCATGCATGCAGAGGGAAAAGAGAAAAAACAAACAAAACAACCACACAACAAAAACCATGAGAATTGGAGAACAATAATACATCCTGTTTTTGAGAAGCCGGAATACAGCCTGGACAATTTGTATTTTACAAATCACAGCAGTAATCCACATAATGACAGGAAAAAAAGGGACTACAAGATCTGCTCCAAGAGTTGGTGTTTCAAAATCTGTAACCACAGAGACTACAGCTTAATCCAGATCAGCCTCTTTAAAGATTTTGAAGTTCTTACTCTTGAAACATGCTCTTCTCCCCTAGCACCCTGTACTGGCCTGGAGCTTTGCCCGTCCTGGTGGCCACGGAGCTGAGGTGGGAGGGCACCTTTGCCCCCAGCTCCCTCAAACTGTTGTACCTGGCTGCATCCTGGCACCAGTGCAGCACAGACAGGTGGGTCACACAGACAAGCAATGGCAACATGCTTCTGCTTTTCCAGCACACCAGACCATTTGTGAGTTTCTGCCATGTGGTACCTCAGCACTAGATCTTTTCAAGGCTGATAGAGATCAGCAGAGTCCCTGTTACACTAGAGCTGTTCGCAGAATCACAGAATATCAGGGATTGGAAGGGACCTCGAAAGATCATCTAGTCCAATCCCCCTGCCGGAGCAGGAACACGTCCAGGCGAGTTTTGAATGTCTCCAGAGAAGGAGATTCCACAATCTCCCTGGGACCCCTGTTCCAGTGTTCAGTCACTCTCACTGTGAAGAAATTTTTCCTCATATTTAACTGGAATCTCCTATGTTCCAGCTTGCATCCATTACCTCTTGTCCTATCATTGAATGTTACCGAGAAGAGCCTGACTCCATCCTCCTGACAGTCACACCATATTTATAAACGTTAATAAGGTCACCCCTCAGTCTCCTCCAAGCTAAAGAGACCCAACTCCCTCAGCCTTTCCTCGTATGGGAGATGCTCCACTCCATCATCTTGGTAGCCCTGCCCTGGACTCTCTCAAGCAGTTCCCTGTCCTTGAACTGAGGGGCCCAGAACTGGACACAATATTCCAGATGGGGTCTCACCAGGGTAGAGTAGAGGGGGAGGAGAACCTCTCTCGACCTACTAACCACCCCACTTCTAATACACCCCAGAATGCCATTGGCCTTCTTGGCCATAAGGGCAGTGCTGGCTCATGGTCATCCTGCTGTCCACCAGGATCCCCAAGTCCCTTTCCCCTACGCTGCTCTCCAACAGGTCATTTCCCAACCTATACTGGTACCTGGGGTTGTTCTTGCCCAGATGCAAGACTCTACACTTGTCCTTGTTATATTTCATTAAATTTCTCCCTGCCCAACTCTTCAGCCTGTCCAGGTCCTGCTGGAATGGCAGCACAGCCTTCTGGCATGTCAGCCACTCCTCCCAGTTTGGTGTCATCAGCAAACCTGCTGACAGTACGCTCTCTTCCCTCATCCAAGTCATTGATGAATATATTGAACAGCATCGGTCCCAATACTGATCCCTGAGGGACTCTATCCAATATCTTAGAATCAGGAAGAAATTTTTTCACTGTGAGGGTGGTGAGGGACTGGAACAGGTTGCCTGGAGAAGCTGTGGATGCCCCATCCCTGGGAGTGTTCAAGACCAGGTTGGATCAGTCTTTTAGCAACCTGCTCTAGTGGGTGGTCTCTGCAAATGGCAAGGGTTTGGAACTAGATGATCTTTAAGGTCCTTTCCAATCTAAACCATTCTATGATTCTATCTCATCTGCCATATCTTGTGGATTTTCAGATGGGATCAGAAAAAGAGGTACACAAGAAGTGTATGGCCCGATACCAGATGCACCTGAAGTCTTTGGTACCACACCCCTCAAAAATTAGCTCAGAGCCATTAAGAGGGTGGAAAAGAAGAAGAATCCCTCATGAATACTTGCAGGCTACATAACTAACATGCTGAATCTTGAAACAAGGAATTTTTCTTTTTTGTGAGTAAATACAAAGTCTCATTCAGACAGGAAGAATGCAAATCCAGTTCTAGCTCGGACATCTTTTGCCAAAGTGCTTTTCACGCAATTTTAGAAACAAGTTTTCCATCAAAGTGTAGTGAATCAATGCAAAGTCTAGCATGATCTTTCATGCTGCCTTAGGACTCATTTTCCTAGCTGATTTTCTCCTTTAAAGGTCCTGTTAAATGAATACTTGTCTACCACTTAAGGTAAACCCTCAGAAGTCACATTGGTATAGACAGAACAATTTTTTGGGAAATGAAAGGTACAACTGCATGAAAGCATTCACATGAGCTACAGAGATGAATCCAGTGCTTCACTTTGATTCAAAGCTTTACTTATGTCATGGCTTAGGCTGGGCACCAAATGAATGACAGATGCTCTATTTAACGAGACTTCTTAAAGAAGCCTAAAGAAGAGGCTTAACTGAAAAATCAAATTACAGAAAAGAAAATTAGTTCTGTTTTATACCAAGTCAGGACAACTTACTTGATACAAAGGCATCCAGTGCTCTGTTTGATACAGATAAATGGTGATCCAGTACAGCATGCTTGTTCCTTTAGAGGTCAGCAGTATTTCAACTGATAATAGAAACACGTCCTGAACAAAGTCTAGGCTCTGTGAAGCATATAACCTAGCCTCTATTACTCCCAAAATCATCATGTCCTGCAGACTATTCCAAAAACCAAACTTTTACACACCAGTGATTCAGAGACCTGGGACAATTCACGAAAAATTCCAGACTGTAGCACATTTTCCTGCATGCTGTTTGATCTCCCCTATGGCTTCCTTTTCAGAAGGATTCTCTTTCATGCTTACCCCTCAGAAATCTGAGTGATATGAAGGAAGAAATTGAGATATAATCCCTTGTGAACGCTTTACTTCTCTGCAAGCAGGGTTGAAAAAACCCAAATGTAAGAATCTGTGAGCCTCTCGTACATTGGTATGTGCATTCTATCCACTAGCTAACTAATAGAACACTTAAAAATACAAAAATCAAGTACGTGTTTAACATTAAGTTTTAGAAACAAACCAGCTGAAAAGCAGCCCAAGCAAACTGTTAGTTTTCACCTAAACTGATCTTAGTTTAGCTGCAATCTCCACCATCTCGTGCTGGCATGATCAGGTAGGGGCAAAAAAAGGAAAGGGCCATTCATTGTAGCAGTCCTAAATAGACACTGGACTGTTGTTGGATTTAACAACGTTGGACTTAACCTTTTGCACGTGTCTAAAAGCAGTTCAAATCTTCCAATAACTATAGCTTGAAAGTCTTTCTTCCAATTCATTTTTATCTACATGCAGTTCCCCACTCTTTCCAACTCAATGAGGCAAGTTACCTTTTCAGACAAAGTAGCTCTGCATTTACTCAGACAAAATTAAGCCTAAGAAGAATTAAAGAAATGCTATGCCCACATGTGCTTTCATACTGTAAGGAAGCCATGGGTTGGGATCTCAATTCAAAACTTTTTGTTTTATTCCGTCGCTCATATAATACTTGCTTTCTGCAAAGCAAATGTTTCAGCTTGTTAACAATTCAAGTGCTTCTCTGGGTTGCTGAATTCCCAAGTCCTGTCATAGCATGCATCTAAAGTACAGAAGAGGATTAAGGCATTAACGAGCTGAACAAGAGGCCCTTAAACAACTGGTCAAGTCTGGGAAACAGTCTGAGCATCATGTCTCTAGTAAGCAGCATTCCATCACTTCTTCCGTGCTAAATTCTACATACCAGCACTCACAATAGCACTACAGCAGCACGCCAGAATGATGTTCATGATTGAAGCAGGTACACCTACTTTACTCAAAGAGCTGCTTGTGTTTCCAGAAAAGCATACAACTATGGGAAAATAACTTGAAGCCTTAAAGTACAAAGTACACAGTAGCTCACTATGGTTGCATTTATGATCCCCCTATGCAAAAGTTCATATCAAAAATAGGTGTGAATTATAAGTAAAAGACCTCTTCAGGGACTCCCTCATCACTTAAATTTTTGCTCCCCCTTCCTTGAAGTTCTCAATTTCTTCTACCTGCCACAGACTCTTCTCTTTTGTGCCCCAACCCTTCTCTTCCTTTCTGGATTTTTAATGAATATCAGCTATTGTTTGGAAAACCACATAATATTCTCCTTCACTGTTTATAAAAACAATGCATCGCCTCAAACCAGCAAGCAACAGACTGGAACAGTCACTAAAGCACCACTATTGAAAACTAATATGCAAGCATTGGACCCACAATAATCTTAAATTACCATTCAGGGGTGAGGGAGTAAACATAACTAGAGTGAATTCCCATAATTTATGTTTAACTGTAGCATGTTACTTGGCTATTTCTGCCTTCTTAAAGCTCGACAGATGGGTTTTCAGGATGCTGAAAGAACAAAGAGAACAACAAATACATTGTTAATCTGAAAGGGAAACAGTGAAAGTCACATCTTTATAGACTCTTGCATCCTTTTAAATCCTGCATTTAGAAGACAGAGAATGTGTTCCTCAGTGACAGAAGTGATCCTTACTGTCTGGACTGGTACTGTCCTCTGGGAAAGCAGGGGAACCTTTCAGGAGCTTCTCTGTCAAAGCAGACCCAAGGTCTGACCCCGTCACTCCAGCATACTGGTATACACAACAGCATTTTCCAATCAGTGGTACTCATTAAGATGGTACAGAGCTCCAAAAGGATTCTACAGAATTTCTAAAATAATAATAAAAATAATGAAAAAAAAAAAAACGGAAATACTTCTTGCCAGTAGGCTTTGGCTTCTCTTTGAACAGGAAAAAAGAATGATGGAAAGGAAATTCATGTTTTGGAGCAGCTGAACAATAGAAATGACTAATCACCACTAAAGAATGCTTGAAACCCAGCCCCAGACCTTGAAAAGCAGCAGAAGGGAAGGCTAGCCTTGAAGTGAGTTTGAGATCATGCAATCCTCTCCCTTCTCACATCTTATTCCTTCAGTGAACTCACGAATTGGGGATGAGAGCTGGCAGAAACTCTGATGGTAAAATACACAGCTGAGAGTTTTATGATAAAGCAGTTTTTCCACCTTTTATAAGAGTTCACTTTCCAAGACTGTTCTTCATGTGGAATTCACATCAGTACAAGAGTGCTTTCCAACTGCCTGATAAAATTTCTTCTCAAAGCTAGCAAGCTAAACCATCACATTTAGATCTCACAAACACCACATAGGTAAGGCTTGTCTTAATTTTGCCTGCTTTATCTTATTCAAACTAAAGCATGTATCTCACATGATCAAATCCAAGAAAGATTTTCACTGCAGCAGCTCTCCGCGTGTCTCAAGGCAGTTATTTCATACTAAGGAATGCAGAAAGTATTTAAACAAACCAGCTTTCCACTCAATTATCAGCAAGTCCACAGAAGCCGTGAGGAAAGCAAGGAGATAAATACAAGTGTTAAGTGGAGCATGTGACACGGACAACTATTTCAAGTTTTAAAGTTTTCCCTTGCCCACACTGTCTACAATATTTTAGNAATCTTATGTCCATAACCCCACCTTGTTGGTAAATGACTGAAAATATTAGTGTCCCAGGGCTAAATTGGTCAGACCAATCCTCTGCCAGTACTCCCCCGATTAGAATGAGCATGGACAGCAGTGTTTCAAATGTCCTAGCAGATATTTCCTCTAGCTCTAGAAAACTCTTTTAAAAAGTACATGCTGAAGCATCAGGAAAAGACCAAATCCTTGTACCCGTTTTCCAAAGGAGGCTAAAATTCCTTTTTTTTTTTTTTTTTTTTCCCCCTTCCAAGTTCCACACTGCACCTACATGCTTCAAAAGCCCTTGTACAGCAGCAACCATCAGCTTCACTGCAAACAGGCAACTGGCAGGCAGCTTGCTGAAGCTACTCAGCAGAAGCAAAGTTGACAGGACTAGGAAATGTTTTGCCCAGAACAAATTCCGGAACAGGGCTACAAACAAAGCAAGCTATACCAAGAACACTCCACGCTATCACACGAAAGCTGATATCCTAAACCTTTTGCCACTTCCCCCGCCCCACTAGTCATTAACGCAGCATCCCTGAACACCAGAATTACAGGATGTTTCAGAGGAATTACACCCAATTTCTTAGTCACAGGAAAAACTCTAAATACCTTGAATTTAGAATAAGGGGTACGGCTTTTTTCTTTTTCTAAAACCTAACTTACAGATAGACAATCACCTGAGTCTTTCTATTACCAAAGCAGCAACTTTTACATTAGCATGTGTAATACCACCACCTGTATGACCTCAACATGTTATCAACAGCCCATCATTGAGGGGAACAAGCACCTCCACAGGCACACATCCAGCCTTTCTGAACAAACTTCAGACCAGAGCACAGCACAGACTGCAGCAAAACCATGAAGTTTTAATTTGTTTCAAAGATAAGTGACCCAACAGAATGGACTCTCTCAGACTGAGAAACATTACACTTGCTAGGCTTTTCATTGGTCAAAAAAAACCCAACATCAAACCCAAATCTTATCAATGTCCAGGTAGCTGAAAGTTTTGGAAATTATTAAGAGCATGTGATTGGGTGCACACCTTTGAGTGAGAGCTTGTCCTCCTGTCCACAACCCCATGCTCTCTGCTTTCTTTTTGAAAGACTTGCACACCCATGACCCACAAGGTGTTAACATGATTTGCAGATGCTGAAGTTAAATAACCAGTATACCCAGTGAAAGCTGCTGGGGACTGAATATTGCCTCAAGTAAAGTTACGAACAGCCTCCATTCATCTCAATACATTACTATGGGTTACTTCCTCCAAACATGGCCAAACTAGTCTGTTCAGATTAGAGCTCCCTCAGGGACCATCTTTTAATCCATAAACTTATGTTGAATTTAATCTAGATATCCTTTATACAAAGTTATCTTCACATCTTAGTTTATATTTGTAAGTTTCTCTAGATACATAAGCATTGTAGGTCAATATCAGTCATTTTCCAAATTGCATGCATACGTAGCAAAAGGCAGAGTTAAAATGTAATATTGTCAGACTACACAACCAGCGGTAGGTGAAGTCTCAGGCAAAACCCCAAATCCACCATTTCCAAGTTTATGCTCCCAGTGGACTGAATGCATTCTCAAACAAAAGCGGTTTACAAGTCACAAGAGACATTTAATAGGTCACTTCTATAAAGTATTTAATCCATTAAAACAAAGAAACATTTAGTCCTGTCTGCAAGACGCTATGAACTTTACTCTTTGAGATGAAGAATCCTTAAAGAGGGTGTAAATAAAGGAGGGGAAAGGAAAGGGCAGGCATTTTTGAACCATATTAATGGATTAATTATTACATAATATGCCTGTCAGTCAAATAACATTTTGGTTGACTAAATACTATGTAAGAAGTTAAATTATGCAAGTATTCTTGAATCAGGGTACTTAAAACAGCAAACATGCCTAGGGGTGCAGAAATTACAAGGAATTGCAACCTGACAAGTTTGAAGGTAGCTTAAAAAAAAAAAAAGTCTTTATAAGCAGCATAATTTTGAGGAACACAATGAAATAACCATTCTCTACAGGAAAAAAATTCACATTGGCAAATGATTCTTGACATACAGTCACACAAGATCAAATGATTTCAAGAGATGAAAAAAAGTTAACAGAAGAGATTTAGTCATTCAGCCTATACACAGCAAAATTCCAAATTGTAAACTGTGGTAATCCCCAACAGCAAAAACCTACCAATTGCTGCATCAATAACCCTCTTCATAACTGTTTGACTTCTCTATTTAACTTTTGTTGAAATATTGGAACCAAGTGATTTCTAAAATTGAAACATGATGCCCAGAAACAGAGAGGAAACCATTTCCAAGTCAAATAAGCACCTAATCTAATTTAAATTCCATGCCACACTCAACATTACACGTTGTTACTGATGTTGAGATTTTGGCATAGACACAAGTCAGAGTAGAAATAGCTTATAAATTATCCAGACTGTGCTTAAGAAGTCGGTGTGTGCCTATTAAGTGTTTTCTGGAGGGCCGGGGAAGGAACTGTTAAACATGGTCAAAAGTAGCGTATCAGCAGCTGACCATTTGCTATCGAAGAATTATTTCTCATTCCAGTTTCATAAGTCCTATAATATTTGTGGGGTTTTTGTTTTTTGTTGGGTTGTTTTGTTGGGTTTTTTTACATCATAAATATTTTTCCTTCCCCTCCCCCCCCGACAGTCTGGAATGCTGACAGCCTTTGCACTAAGTATTTTGTCTGTCTTCACACCAACAATCATTTGGTACACTACTTAATACTGATTAAGTCCCCAACTAGATCACTGGTTTTACTAACTTGATGTTAGTAAAGTTCTCTGTGCACATGTGGACATCAGAACTATTTGGGCATTTCCCCGGCCATACACTGCATAACAGAGTAAGAAAAACAAACAAAAAGGCAAGAAACCTGTGCACCTGCTCCAGTCCAACAGATATAAACAACCTCATTACCCACATGCAACTTGAACTTCAGTAACTCATACTCAAAGCAAAATACTACCTGATCTTTAGGAGATCCGAGGACCGCGTCACAGGCAAGAAGTCAAGCAGACATACGAGTCTGACAAAGCATCACCTTCTAGTCTTTGAACCCACAGATCCCTTAGACACAGAGCACGGGACCAAAATCACCTGAAAACCACGTCTTCCCAAGGATATTAGCTACAGAAGAAGTTACAAGCAGCAGCACTACTTGTGGTAAAAATACCAGCAAATCTGTAAGCAAGTTGTTCTTACTTTAGGAAAGCAGAAGATAACTCCATTAGTGTATGTGCAAACCAATGCCTGAACAGGAAAAAAGCTTGGCTCTCTTCCTCCCAATTTTGAAAAAAGCTAAGCTTTCAAAGTTTCGTTTCTCTGCAACAGCTCTAGTTTCATTGCATTTTGGTTATATACAGTATGCTGTAATCTTACATATCCTACTCTATTACATGTTTCTAGAGGAAGAAAAATAGTCTATACAAGGCTTAAAGGGGGACAGACAGACACACCCAAGCTCTTTCAACTTGTCCCAACAAGGGGTCAGACAGACAGTAATACTCCAAGCTCACAAAAAGCTGCATAGCAGTGGAAGAGACTAGGACTAGCCACAGTAGAGTGAGCTTCTACCATTATCCTGGATGATAAACCCACATGCTTACTGATACCTGCCCAAAATCCACTATTGCAGCTTCCTTTTAGTCTCAATGAAACTCCAGTTCACAAGCTACATGCTAGGCAAACAAGGTTCAAGTATTAAAGGCAAGCCTTAAATTAGCTAGGCACAAAGAATACATCAATAACCGTGCACCCTTTCAAACAGACAAACAAACAAACAAACAAACAAATACCCCAAACTCCACCAAAACCAAACCAAAAATCTAAAGCAAATGAAGTACTACATGTTACTGGTAAGTCACTGGAGCAGAAATACCTTCTTACAAAGGCAACCTAAAAGCTAACTCATTTAGGAGCAAATTCTTAAAGGAACTTAAGAACTTAGGAGGAATTAAAAAACTTAAAGAAACTTTACTCCACAGTAAAACTAGCAGTTTCGTTAACTTTGCATTTCAAGTATGTATCACAAAACCTTAATTTATGTTTCTATTACACAGTTAAAAATAGCATCAGCTCATTTACAGGAATATTTCACATCCTACTGTTTTGCCTTAGAGGAGTGTAGCAAAGCCATCAAGGTCTCTTCACTCAAGAGCACCAGAAATAGGGGAAGTGTTGAAGCAGAAAAGAATCATCACAAGAAATGCCTTCACAGAGTAACAGAACTTTAGCAGAGCTTTTCCAGGGCTTTCCGATTCCCAGGAAAGCAGGAGCCCTGCCCAGCTGGAAT
The DNA here is from genome assembly GCA_013400555.1 of Jacana jacana. Lineage (NCBI taxonomy): Eukaryota > Metazoa > Chordata > Aves > Charadriiformes > Jacanidae > Jacana > Jacana jacana. The sequence continues at coordinate 30,206 of VZTM01042804.1, read as the reverse complement.
GTTGAAAAAGCCAAGGCCAACGTGTCCCTGGAGAGCTCCAGTCTAAATTGGGAGTGACTCTAGGTCTACCTCCAAAGGCAGAGACCAAGGGTAGCCCCTGCTTTGAGCTCAAAATTTCTCAGTGCTAAGAGCATTTGGAAGTGGCTGTAGTCTCTCAATGCCTAATTGAACCAATCCAGCAGCATTTCTGTAAAGTTAACAGATGCTGGAGGTGTCTAAAGTCTCTCAAGACTGCCCTTCAGGAATAGCACACACCCATGCTGGGGGGAAGCTGACTTCAGGATTATTCTTTACCAAGAGTACAAGTGAATTCAGGAAAGCCAATTATATACTTCAGAACGATTCTTCTAATTGAACTCTGGAACTGCATAAAGATGTGAATAGTTAAGGTGGTGAGGTGAGCGAGGACTTCATAGAATGTCCTCTATGAACCTATTCTCTATAAATGTCTCCTCTACCTCCCTATTAGGTTGGAAGGGACCTTAAAGATCATCTAGTTCCAACGCCCTGCCATGGGCATGTACACCCCCCACTAGACCAGGTTGCTCAAAGCCTTTCAACCTTTTCTTAGGTTTTACAAGGATGAAGAAAAGAACCTAGAATCACCAACAGATTGCATTAGTAAAGATGGGTTTAACAAGAACTTCTCTATTTCTAGTTTCAGAAACAGAGGCTACCAGTAATAGATGCCACGGAGACCTCCCTGTCACGTGTTACAGGGTTCACTTATGCCAAGCACAGTAAATACTAATGCCAAGTTAACAGACAAGTATTTTAACCTGCTGCAATTACAACTCTTAAAGTTTTCGGTAGACCAGCATGTGATGATAGTCTGAAATAAGACACTGCTGAAGCTTCAAAAATGACAAAAAAAATGCTTATAACTGTAGCCAGTAGGGGTCATTTCAGTGTAAAAAACTGCAGTGAAAGAAAAGGGAGGAGAGTAAAAACATCAAGTTCTATTCACACAGTTCGGTAAGTCACTTCAATTTCCTCCTCCTTGAACTGGGATGGGAAAGAGGTTGCACTGCCAGTAGGCAGGATAAATAATAACAATAAAAAAATTAGTAGCCTTTATTCCATTAATGGATAAAAGCATGGCTTCGTACTACTCACACACCAGGCATCACCAGCCTTGCCTGTTGCACATGTGCCTGTGAACTGCATAATTTTTTTCATCATGGGAACCTAAACAGTCGAGCCAAGCAATTTCATGTCAGCGATCTCGAGTAGTACAGTTAGACCTCTTTTTTTGCTTGCTGCTGCCTCTGGTGCACAACATGCACCATGAAGAACAAATACGTTACTTCTGTTGCTTAGAATGAGGCTGTTTCCTGACAATTCGTAATAGGTATTCCAGGACTATTTATTAGGCTGACAGTTCAGCTCAGTTGCTTTTCATTTACAAGAATGAAAATTAAATAGATAACTTATCTCCCTGACTATTCCTATAAGGACAGCTGGAAATAGTTCCTAACCACAACACTAATTGAAATGCAATCTTGCCAACAAATGCTTCATACTATTTTCAACAGTAGATGGGACGTGTTACGAATTGAACTACAGCAACGTACGGATTGCATCATTTCAAAGGAATGAAATACTCCTAAACTGCCAGAGACGTCCGTACTGTGATACAGTATGGGAGTTGGAACATTNCTCATCAAAAACCAGGTAGGTTTTTAAACAACTCTCTCCCCTCTTTGCTGGTACTTCTGTATTTAAGAAAACTTTTCCTGTACATATTTTAAAAAATATGAGGGAGAGAGACTACAGCAATGTACACACAGTAACACAGTCTCTACCAAGGTCTTTAAAGTAGTTTAGGGCCATTTTTAGTTGCTTAACAAGATAGCTTTAACCCGGGAGCTGGTCCTATCCAGGCAACAACTGCAGAGACTGATGGCATTGGTTATAGTACAGGCGGGACACACTGCTCTGCTGTGGTTTGCAATTTATTTGTGAGGGAGGCAAATGGAGTTTTAAACTAATAACGAGCACGGGGACAAAGGTCAGTTGCCCACTAAAAATGACCGATTTTAGCTCTTTCAAAACAGCACATCATTTTAAATTCAAGTTTTTTTTCGGACAGATGCTGCCTCACCAGCTCTCTGGACTTTCTGCTGCCCTCTACCCGCCGAGAGGAGACTGCCTCCCTCTCCTTTTCCAGAATTGTCGAGGCTCCCGCTCTGAATCCCACATACATTTATACATATCCCAAACTACCGGGAATTTGTAATCTCTTTACAGCGCCATGTTTTCCCTCAACTTGGGGGGAAAGGGACCTAGATGGGCAAGATAAAAAGAGACTACAAATTTGTCTCTGGCCTTTTGCTAAATTATATATGTAAAAAAAACCATATATAAAATCTGAGGGACTCTAATAGGTAGAAAATTTGAAGGATGTGTGTGAACTCTCCTTGCATTTTATAATGATTCATCACCTCACAAGCAGCCGCCAGGAAGCCCAAGTGACTTTGTGAGGAGTTCTGTCGAGGGGATTTCTCCCTCCCCCTTGATGCTCCAGACATCCCTTATCATCATATACCGAGTAGGACAGGCAGGGAGATATTAAGTGACAGGAACAGGAAGGAAAACTTTACAACAGATGATCAGCCTTTGTGTTTCCTTACAGAGGAGGGAATCCGGAACAAGCATCATGTGTGCACGACTGACCTCCACCGATTCTCATCTGCCAAACCCCTTCCCTAAGCCCTTTTATCGAGGAATTTTTCAGTTGGGCATCAGCAGCTGGTATCAGCTACTGGCCAAAAGGCGAGAATAGGAAGAGCCTGGAAGTTGAGACCAAGGAAACGAAGGGTAAAAGTTCTAAATGGGGGGGGAAAAAGGGGTAAGGAGGAAAGCTTAATAGACAAGATCGCTGATGGGACAAGCGGACGGCGTGGAGGGAAGGAGAGCGCACCGCCGCCGGTGCGCCTTCCTTCCCTCCACG
>VZTM01042801.1:0-25313 GCA_013400555.1 Jacana jacana | reverse complement strand
TTGCAAAGGACTTGAGGACAAAGGCAGTGAGCCTGAAATGGATAAAGAACAGTGAGGGTCCTGAGCAAGCCTGTTGTCCATCTCATGTAACAGGGTACATGTGCACATCATCTGTCTGGAGGAAAGGAAGGTGGCTTGCGGAACTGTATGCCAGTTAGTCAGACCACATATATGTCTTCACCTCAAAAAATCTGTCAATAAACTGTCTCCCACCTCGATTTTTTGTCCCTCTTTTGGCTCATAAAACCCCATGATCCCTTTGTTTTGACAGTACAGTTTGTTGACCTGTATCTAAACAAATCCCTTAGGAAAAAATCGGGAATTGAATGCAAATAAGCTCAACATCTGTGTAACAGTAATACTTAAAATGAGAAGGAAGAATAATAAAAACCCTGTTAGTTCACGGTCTGCCAGCAGTACAAATACATGCCTTATGGATTTCCCAGAACTCCCCAGAGTTTTCTAGTGAAGAAGAACATGTTAAAAGAGTTTTTGCTAGAGTTGTTAAAAGCAGTGATGGAGAAGAAGCAGGCACATGGTGAGAAGCCAACATGCTGTCGAGCTAAGAATTGTTTCAGAAGCTAAAAGCAAACCAATGGTGAGCAAATTGTCCATTCTTACCCTTACCTAAAGTTGAAAAGGCATGGCTAAAGCAACTCAAAACTTTGCAGTAAATCACACCGGCAACACACACACACCCCTCCAGGCTCTCTTTGCTTAGAAGCACACAAATACTCTTCATATGTGAAATCCCTGCTCCCTATTTCCCCAATTTATCTTCATTTCCTTCTTTTCTGTTACGGTCCTCAGAATTGCTGGTGGGAGAATATGCTTCAGCTGCATAATTGGCTGATGGGGCCTGTTTCATTAAAAACAAAGCTGCCCTGGAAAGAATGCTGGTCTACAACAGCACTTCCTGTTTACTGTCACGCAGCATTTATTATAAATATTTAGGTAAGAAAAAGGACCATGTAGAGGGGGCATAGGTACATTGAAATCTCACCAGGTGTTGCCGGGTTGGGCATATTGTGGTCCAAAGGTGCTGTAAGAGCCATCTGGGTGCTTGTAGTTCAGCTGCCTCTGATAACCTAGAATCGAGAGTTAAAGCAAGATTCAGATGCCAGAGAAAGTCTGCTGAGGGATGGGGGAGCAAAAAAAAAGGCAAAGGAGAGAGGAGTAGGTCAGTCCTATCCTAGACAGCAAGTACTGGTATGTTCCCACCTCCACACACTGCTTATACTGGATGAGGAGAAGCATCACCTGCCTTTCTTCAGAAGGAAAACAGGGCACATTAATGGCAATGGGCACTGTGGCAGGTCACCTGATAACTGTGCACCCACTTAGGGAGCAGAGAAATGTGCGTGCGCTGATTAGGTACCCTAATGTTTAAGCAACAGAAATGAAGGAAAATATTGAAGGAAAAAGCAGTGAAGAGTCTTCTAAGACATACAACAGAGAACATCTGTGCATGACAGAAACTCTTTCCACATCTGGCCAACATTTGACAGAACCATTCCAGGCAGGATCTGGAAAAAAGCCAACGCAGAAGCAAAAGCCGTGTCCCAGCTCACCGCTCACTAAGTATCCAATGGCCTTGGATTTGACCTCCTCGCTCAGCTGCCCCGTCTTGTTCAGATAGTCCAGGACATAGATGTTGGGTGCAAACAGGACCATGTTCTGCTCCCCACAGCCAAATGGCATCTGGAGGAGCTGGTGCAGGTTCTGCATGACAGTGCCCATGATGTCGCCTGGGGAACAGGAGATACCAGAAGGATATTAACAAAACTTAGGGCTGGCTATCAGAATCAGAAGGAGCTACTGAATGAGAGAATCAGGAGATGACAGAGAAGAACAAAAGAGATTCTGTATTGATAAAGATTGTGGAATGAAATACTGAACAGCAGAGAAAAAGGAAAAGAGGAAAATGAGAGAAAGGTTAGGGCACTGGCAGAGATCCCTGAACAAAAGGACATGCAGAAAGGGGAAAAGAAAGAGCACAACTGGAAGGGAAAGTGCTCAAGACAGAGGGATGAAAGGGAGGAGTGAGCTGTGCTGGAAATCAAGAGAAAAAGCTGTGAGGGAGGAGTGAATTGCAACACAGAGGGGAAGAAACAGCACATGGTTCTTTCTCCCAGGCTGCTCACTCACCCACCACTGAGAAGTATGCTCTGCCTGAGTCTTGTACCACATTTGAGGGGAGCAACAGGGAAAACTTCTCTTTCACAGCTTCTCCTGAGAGAGAAACAAGACGCAAATAGCTTCAGGGAAATCCCAAGAAATGGCTAGTGGAACGGGAGGGGGCCTCGGTGACACAACAGGAACAGTTCCTATTAGAAATGCCCTGACTTCAACAACTTTGGTTTTCTTTGGCCGTAGAGCAATCTCTGCATGAAACCACCCCCAGCCACTGTCAGGCACTGTAGATCAAGTCTCTACATCTCTTAACTTGGCACACTAGAAAACAGGAGAGAGCATTTGTACCACTAGTGCCAGTACACACAATAGAGCAGGAACACAAGCAGCCATGCTAAATCTGTTCTAGCTTATACCCTGATGCTTAGGCAGGATGGTCCATTCACTATAGCTTTCCTCTGTCTTAGTTCTCAGGATCCAAACTGATGGGGCATGTTTTGATTATCTAAAAATATCAGCTTACCTGGAGTATGGCAGCACCATCTTCTTCCTCCAGCTACATCCCACCCCAACAATCACACAGGAACAAATGGAACAGGAACAAGTAGAGAGAAAGTGCTTTACCTTTTACACAGAGCACAGAGTTCTGGACTGTTTCTTTCGCAATTCCTTCAGGCTTGGGTGGGATGAAGGAAAATAAGAGAGGTGAGAAGTTAGTGAGATGGGAGGTACAGACAGACAGAGGAATCCTTCCCAAGGGTGGAAAAATAAGTGAAAAGTGAGTGATATGGAGAAAGAGAGGTAGTCACAAACACTCCCTGAATACACAGCACTGAAATAATAATTTAAGCAAGTACAAAAACATGAGCCTGAGCGATTGGTGTTGTAAGTGGAGGATCAGAAAAAGAGACACTGCAGGGCTATTACATGGATGACCTGCAACTCCTGTATGGAGCAAGAGACAATTAACATCCTTGCAACGAGAGGACTGCAGCATTACAGCAAGTGCTTTTGTTAGCTAAAGCTCACAGTTGCTCTAGAGGGCTGTCCTGAAGAGACGTCTGCAGTGCTATTTATCAGGATGCTGCAGATGCTTTAGGGAAAAACATTGTGTATGTTAGTAAGAGGAAGGGAAGAGGTTATGCACTGTAATAGCTCGTGACACTACTGGTAACATACAACGGAGTAGGCAAGTATCAGGGTTTTTTTATGATACAGAGAAAAGCTAAGAACATAAAATATACCCACCAGGTTATCACACCCAGTATAATAAACTAGCATTTTCCTATAAAGGGTATGCAATACTGCCACATAGTATTTCCTTCTGTACCACAGACACTTCTTGACACAGGAAATTGATAAGCTCTAAAATTTTAGCATGTTTTCATGGACTTTTATAGCACCTGGAGTTTTGAGGGGACTTCTGTACAAGCATTGAATTTCCATGAGTACTTGTGAATCCCCTACCTTCATCCTGGTGCCAGACTATGGTAGCAAACCAGAACTGCATAGCACTCAGTTTAAGAGACTGTTTACTTGGCACTCAACTAGCACAGAGGTGGCATGTGCCAACTGGCAAGCCTACTGGGGCTAACTCTAAAGGAGGAGAGAAGCACTAAAAATGGATTATTGAAACAGGAGTTGACAGGTAGAAGGAAAAGGGAAGGATAGATTGGAGTAGGAGTCCTGCTATTGTAGAGGATAGGGGAATTTTAGAGTACTGGGAGACACGGTGTTATTAAGCTGTACTCTTTATGCAACCCTGCCAAAATATAAAAATGATGTAAGACCATCATATCACCACACTGCATAGTGATTTCATAGAATCATAGAACAAGCCCATGTAGGAAAGGACCTTGAAAGATCAGCTGGTCCAACCTTTCACAGGAAAGGGAGCCCAGTAAGATTATAGAATCATAGAATCATATAGGTTGGAAGAGACCCTTGGGATCATCAAGTCCAACCATCAGCCCTACTCTACAAGTTCTCCCCTACACCAGATCCCTCAACACCACATCTAATCTACTCTTAAACACAGTCAGGGATGGTGACTCCACCACCTCCCTAGGCAGCTGATTCCACTGGCTGACTACTCTTTCTGTGAAAAATTTTTCTCTAATGTCAAGCTAAACCTAGCCTTATCTAGCGCCCTCTCCACTATGCATCACAGTGTACACTCTAGCCTGTGGGAAAATGCAGTCCTCCCCTTCCCACAGCCCACATACCTCCACCAGCAGCTGTTTGATGACCGTGTCCTTCTGTCCTTTCTCAGGGGTTTCTACGATGGCATTCCCACAGGGCTGCTGGTCCTGCAGGGCCTCAGCACTCACCGAGAATTCCACTTGCCCTGGAGCAAACAGTGGTCAACTTTCCTGGGCAGTCAACTGCCAAGCAATGGGAGTCACTGCCACTTCCAGGAGTTTCAACTTGCAAGCCCACTGAGAGAGATTTTCTTTCCAACAAGAACATAGCTAACTATATCAGAAGCCATCCTGGAGCAGGTGAACCACACTGCTATTGAAGGGTGACTCTATTTTGGTGACTGTTTTCCAGAAGCTACAACACCACAGTGGTCGGACTCACTATCCCCCACACACTGCTACCCAACAAGGACACCACAGCACATAACAACAGTGAAAACACCATATGAAGATAACACAGTACAATCATCTAATCTCCGAGATCGATGGAGCTGACAGAGCATCCCTGCTGGACAGGAGTATCTCTGGCTTCAGAAGACGTTGTCCAAGGGCTGTAAGCCTTGATGGCATTGCATGTGGTGTTAGATATGGCCATGGACACTATGAGTTCACCAACCTTTGCCTCCCAAGTGACTCCAGGTAAGACAAACATTTGATTGCAGTGCTTTCCAGGAAACACCCCTAACACTCCCCTCTAACACCCAATACTGAACATGGGGAACAGCACAGAGAAACCCTCCCTGTGGTTTTCAGCACCCTGAGACCTTTACCTAGGGATTTGGGAATCACCAGCCAAGCCACAGTTTTCCTCCCATTCTCGCACAGACAATGAGATTCTTCCTCCTTTTCCACTGTAGTAGCCAGGAAATGAGTAGACTGAGCCAGAGTCACGCTGACCTGCCAGTTGTAGAGAGGTGCAGTCAGGGAAGGGTGATCATGAGAGACAGGGACCAGGAAAGTCATAGCACTAGCTATTCCTTCAGTAGCAAAACAGCAGGGAGCTGGAGCTGTGGGTTCTATGTTTGGAGTATGTAAGAGGAATAATGTAAGAACTTCAGAGGTGAAGGGGCTAGGGCTACTGAGAGATAAGGCATTTAAGTGAAGGCAAGAGGTGTAAAGTACCCAAGTACACAGAAGCATTTAAACCTTCCTTACCCTGATGCAGGCAGTCAGGTAGTTGAAAACGGTGGCTTTCAGCGTGAAAGACTCACCCCGCACCACAGAGTAGGGCATGGTGAGCTCTACAAAGAAGGGCTGGAAGGCTCTGAGGGACACTGTTGGGGAGAGGCCAAAGCCCGTTTCTGCTGAAGTGCAGAACACATTAGCTTTCCACTCGGTGATGGTGTCAGGGATGGTCACATCTAGATCAGCATTTCCCTCGGAGCTGGTGAAGCAAAGACACAGGGGTGATTTTTATGCCAGCTGCGTGACTATCTGTACTCCTTTCAGCCTACTGAACAGTACTACTTGTGTGAATGATGGTGCAATATGTAGGCTCCCCTCCATATCTTCTTCCAGACCCATCATAACCCTTTGAACAAACCTAACAACAGCTGAAGGTAATTCCATTTCAGAGGATTGCCACTGGCATTGAAAAGGCTTGGCAAATGTGGGGATTTGTGTTTTCACATTGTAAAACCAGTTGCATTAAAAAGGAATGAAGTAGCCCAAGGTCCTCACCTTATAGGTACTAAACTCCAAATCCAAGTTTCTGGGAAATACTTTCGGACTGTCTTTGTCACCTCTTCAGGAGTGGCATAAAGTCTATGTGCCTGAGGGCCTGGATGTGATGACAGGGAAAAAAAATTAACTACTGATAATTTCAAACAAGCAAGATCTACATCATCATCATGCTTTGGTCTGAGAAAGAGGCAATCTATGTGGCAATCAGAAGCTGTGCTGGCAGCAGATGCTTGCTGTGGCTGCAGCAAGCACAGATACCAGCAGCAGTGAAGTTTCAGGGTCAGGGCTTACTAGCAAGAACTAGCCTTCCAGGATTTCCTGCTGGTCTCTCGCAAAACTCAAAGTGTGTGGGGCAACACTTCATAAGGTTAAAACAAGGATATCAGAGCAAAGAGCTATTTCTGACCTTCTGTGCAAGCAGCCCTTTTGGGTACAGTCTTAACATGACACCCTTCTCCGTTCTGTCAGGCCACCTAGCAATGGAACATTTTCTAGAATCACTGTGACTCAGAAAACCACCTCGTTGCCAAATCTATGGCCTCCTGAAGAACTAGGCTGAAGATGCTAAAACAAAATATGCACTTGGAATTTGGTAAGAGTAAAACTAGACTTCTTGACTAAAACAAAAATTTCCCATGTAAAAATTATTCCCCCCCCTCCCCCAAATATTCTATTTAGGACAAAATTTGGTAAAAAAAAAGCGCCTTTGTTGACACAAAGATGGGGTGAGTGGGACTTGAATTGCTTGGATTTTACAAACAGAAAGGGAAATCCACCCAAACAGAAGAATAAAGAAGAAAAGGTCTTAACTAAATTCTAGCTTTGGTCACCTTTACTTTGGCTAAATTAATTTCTACATTTAGATAAAAATTGTGTAATGTGTATCCATACTGTCTGTGCAACGTGCATCTCTCAGGGCATGCGTGAAAGATGCTATGAGAGCTGCATCGCATAGCTGCTAGCAAGAGTGACAGGTGGCTTGTATTCATCTGCCCACGGTATTTCAGGCTTCTTACTGCTGCCTATTTCAGTTTAATTAAAAAGCATTTATCCTGCATCTTCGCAACTTCTGTCAGAGCTTGAATTTGTCTTAAAACTGGACATGCACAGGTCCTTGTGCGAAGGGAAAACTCTCTGAATCAGTTATCCAGCTAGAATAACTTGTATTTGCTAGGATATTTCCTTTAATACGAGACTCCAGAGGATGACATGGCCAACTCTGTTGCCCAAACAACTAGAGTGTAAGAGGTGAGATAGCCCTTAGAAATAGGGTGGGTCCATTTCAGGCTGGACTTCTGCCACTTGCATCTTACCGTTCTAAGCCTCCAAAGTCTACTGTCACTGAAATTTTTCTCATATACTTCATCTGGCTTTGACCATTCATAAAAGTGTATGAGTCAATGGGGGCAGACTGAAGCTGGTGTTGGAGACCTCTTAAACAATATCTAGGAAGTTTAATGCAAAAGCTGAGTGAACATTCAGCGGTGGAATGAACGTTCAGCAGTACTGAACTCTGCTCTCTCAGAATCTTTGAAAACTACCTGGTTCTGCTGATTTCTAATGTGGAGTTATCAAAGCTTGTCAGTAGGCCTTCAACCCAGCAAAAGAGACATGCCCCACACTCATGCAGAAGCGGACATCTGTGGACCCACTAGTTCAGTGCTACTTCCAAGGGTTCAGTCCGCAACCCCAGCTCTAGCTCGAGTATTCACAATAGATCGGGGATTCCCAGAGAGGATCCCTGTCCAGAACAGAGGTGATAACAAGACCCAGTTCCTTTACCTCTCATCTTCATTGCATGCACTCCAGGCATGGCTGCATTTGATGCAAAGCGGGCTCCTACAGGCATGTAATTCTCAGTGCTGCAATGCCAAGGTTTCCTCACCTTGGTATTTGTGAAAACCTTTAAACCCATATCCTATGAGAGAGAAATCCAACACGATTTTTTTATTACTAAGCCCTGTTGAGATTTACACAGCAGACCTGACATTGGTATTTTACTGCCTGAAAAGGAGAAGCTGTTATTGTCTATGGATTGGACCTTAAGATGAGGTGTTGAGGGATATGGTGTAGGGGAGAACTTGTAGAGTAGGGCAAATAGTTGGACTCAATGGTCCCAAGGGTCTCTTCCAACCTGAATGATTCTATGATTCTATGCATCCCCCTCAACCCTGGGTCTGGGTGTCCGAGTGGCTCAGAGAGACCAAAATAGAGATCCCTTCTTTCTCTAGGGCACTGGTTCCTGTCCAATCAGGCCTAGGGGTCAGGATGAGCCAGGGAGCAGGTGCAAATCTTTCTCTCTGGAAGGCAATGTCCGTGGTGATTTATTTGGAGTAACTGTAATGACACAGGATTATTTACCTCCTGTTAGAATCTCATTTCAAGTCAACCTGAAAGCTTTTGCTATACGAAGAAACCTTTGAGACTTATCCCTTTTCCAGCAAGTCAGGAGCAAAGCTGGCAAGACAGGTGAAGCTTATGACTCTCACTGAACTTGCCTCTGGATAAAAGTTAGTGTCAGATCATTCAGATTCACAAACCCTTCCCTTGTTGTGTTGTATCATGCCACAGAAGGCTTAAGCATTCTCAATCCTTCTCCCACTCCATTCCTTAACCATGAAGAGGGCTGTACCTTTAGGATGCTGTAAGTGTCCTCTTCATTCGTCTCCACTACTGGAGAATAGGTGATCCCATTAAGAACTATATTCTTTACGGTTATGCAATTCTCCAGGGGCTCATCCAAGGGCATCTCTGGACCATGATAGTCATGCACCTTCTTCATTGGCACCAAGCTGTACACCTAGGCAGAAAGAGCCAAGGTATTTGGCATTTTCAGTGTCCACTGTCACAAAACAGAACTGCAGGAGCTGGATGCAAGCATCATGACAGTCACATTCCAGATTCCATGATCCTCCTTCCTGTGGTGGGAGCCAGTGGGAATTTGGAAGTCAAAAAGAGATCCAAATTTGCCACTTTTGTTATGGACAGCATGTTACTCTCGTTATTACAGCTCAAATATATAACAACTGACACTGGCCATACCATCTGCAGTCCTTTGTCCCTACTCAGGGATTGTCGTTTGCTTCTTGGCACAAGGACAATCCTGCTCCAAGAAAATTTAGTCCATGGATGGAGACAGTAACTAAAAAATCATCAAACTTACAACAGTGTTTGGCTCTGGCCAAGAGAAGCAGTTGCTTTAAAAGGGCTTCATAATTGCCATCTCTACAGTTGCACAAACCCCCTAAGAAACAGCCACTGCCCAGTTCTCATCTTTTTGCCTGCTGCAGGAAGATGAGAAGCAGCACAGGACAGCTCTCCTGTGTCAGCACTGACAAGAGGGATTGTTCAGCGTTTCCACCCCACCGCTGGGTTGTGCTTGCTCTGACCGGTTACTCCAAGTTACTCCACAGACTAAGCACTTACAGAGCTGGGTGACAGGTCAGCTTCTGGCTTCATGAGGAGAACGCTCTTGTCCACAGCACGGACAGCACAGAGGGAGTTCGGGGAGGCTCTGAAGAGCAAGTGAACATCAGAAGAAGGCAGGCCTTCAGAAGAAGAGAAGCTCAAGTCCACCTGTAGCCGCAGGAAAAGTTACGTCACAGATGCCCTATCCTTGCGAGACTTTTCCCTCCAGTTGAGTGCATCACTTGCAACCTTACAAAGCCCATATACACATGCACACACCCCACACATTCCCTCTGCCCTACTGCAGAGCTGGGTTTCCTTCATGCAGTGCCAAAGGAATCAGCACTAACAGTTCTTGGCAATTTCAAGCATCACAATTGCTTATAAAACTTTTAAGGCAGTTTTGGGTTTTATGGCCCCTGTGAATGTGATGAGGTAATCTCATATAGTGGCTAGGTCTGTTCAGGAAGCTGGGCATGGTCTCAAACCAGGTCCAGTCTCTGTACTGCACCCAGATACTGTCTGTGGAGAGAAAACAAGCTCGTAAAGGCCTTGCTTAGCAAAGAAGCAAGTGATGCCCTAGAGCAGTATTGCAATAGCTACTGGCTGGTAGTCTTTCTGAATCATTCTGAAAGACAGGCCTTTTGATTGAGACCTGTCAGACTTGTGTGCCTCTCCCAAATCCTAACTTGAATGACCCCCTACCAACCTCTGCCCTGCAAGTCCTTGCTAGCAGAAGTTGTCTTCATCACCATCTCACATGATTTTATAAGATGGCTAACTTGCATAAATCTTCCCTCTCCTCAACAGCACAAACCCTCCCCTAACATGCAGTTATCAAAGCATCCTTAGAGAAAACATGTTCCCTGACAAAGCAGCATCAGCTACAGTCTCCTTCATATCCCAGCTGGACCACAGCAGGTCTTCTGGTGGCACACCCCAACTTTCCCAGGGGGTGGACTCATAATCTTCAGACTGCAAAAACAATAGTCTTCAGGACATGTCAGAACAAGGGCTGTAGCAAGCTTGCTATTAGAAAAAACTGTCTAACAGAGATAGCCCAAACTCTGTCCTGTCTGGACTGACAAAAGCTTTGAATACAGGATGTTTTCAGAGAGGAAAGCAGTACCTAAGCATGTAAATCACTCGGCACTTCGTTTGCACCCAGACCTGCATATGGACCCAGACTGCATATGGACCTATGCAGTCCATAGAATGACCTTTAATATATAAACAAAATTTGGGTCACCAAGCTCCTACAGTGACACCAGTGTCAAGAACTCATGTAGCTTAGGTTTTAGCAGGACAATTGGCTGCCTTTTGCAGTGTCCTGTCTATTGTCCTGAAGTCCCACCGGGCTTTCTTGAGGTTCTTTTCTTCTTAGGACTGCTCATACAATCAATCTGCTCTTCTGCATAAGGAGTATGTGGGGCTATAACAGAATCATGGTCCACATATTCATAGAAAGAAGGCTTTATTTTTCTCCATTCCTTTGGTCTCACCATTGCTATTGAAGCACTACTGGGCATTGGTCAGCAGGTTCAGGCAAGGTTTATCTCCATTTACATACAACAGAAATTAAAACAATGGGGTGAGATATATAGGAGATGTAAGAATCTGACAAGTATTAGCTGCACCCACTGGATTGGGACTGGGTGTGTTTTATTTTTGTTCTGTGATCACACAAGTAGCTGCCTCTTTGCTGGAATGAGTTTGTGGAAAAAGGAGTGAACTACATGGGCTGAAGTATGACATAGACACGTGGCCTCTGTTTTTCTTACAGAGAAGATGAGATCAATGGCTGTGAGTAGTCACTAAGAGGGGTTTTATCAGTGTAGTCCCTGCTAGCACCTCTTTTCCAACAGCTGATCTCCTCCAAGGGAGCACAAACCAGTGAGCAGCGAAGCTCCCTAGGAAAATTGATGGGTAGCTTTTCCAGTGTTAGTATATCTAAATAAATGAGCTTAGTTGGGCTAAATCTAAATAAATGGGCTTGATCACACTGCAGTCTGATGGCCGCTCCCTCACGAAGTGGACACTCACCTTATTGCTGAAACATTTTTCTATATTGAACTTGGTTGAATCAGCAATCACCTCCCCACTTGGGGCAGTGGTGTAGATGAGCACCTGGGCCACTGGAGCAATTTCAGTTTGTACAAGCAGCGGTAGCAAGAAGACCCCGTTGGCTAGCAAACAAAACAAGAGCAAAAAAAGTTAAAGCAAGGGAACCTGCCATGATGAAGCCCCAGGCCTCCAAGTGGGATGAACTGGTCTCACAGAGATGCCTAAGTGTCACCGTCTGACTGAAAAGGCTTGTTTCAAGTCCTGTTCCCCAGGGCAAAAGCACACTGAATTTTGGGTTGGCTTCTAAAAAAAGACCATCCATCTGTGTCTCCCAGGAGAAATGCAGTGCCAGAAGACAGACAGCTGGCACAGGCAGTTAGAGCAAATCTGTGCAAGGTCTAAATAACATCGAGAAAAGAAATCTCAAGCTCTTCCTCTGTCTTAGGGGACACGGAGGTGTGGATCCCTGCACTTGTTTGGAAGCAGCTTGTATCTCTGCCACAGTTGCCCAGCCTCCCAGGCTAAGTGACAACTTGGCAGGGGAGAGGAACTCACCACTTTCCTGGTTCAAATCCAGACCATGGGTGCCTGCTTGCTTAATGATTCCTTTGGCCATCACCTGAATGGAAGGAGAAACACTGCTGTGATTGAGGTTATACATGAGCCAAACCTTAAAGCAGGGAAAAACAAGAGGGCAACAACTGAGCTGTATGTCTGCTGCTCACACCCTGCTCAGCTGCTCCCTGCCTCCCTGTAGCAGCATCCCAGCGCTCACCCAAGGTGCACTGGGACATCCTTACTCTTCTGCTCCTAACTCAGACCCTCCTTTCCGTGGGAAAAGAACATATGAAGGATTATGGGAAAGTGTTTAAAGCCTACTGCCACAAACCACAATTTCCATCTCCAGCCTCCAGTCACCAGTGACAACCTCATTGTTGTAAGCTTACCAGGTAGTAAAAGACAATTTTCTTCTGCTCTCCTATGGCCTCTGGAGTAAGGATGTAGTGCACCCGGACCTCTGTGGAGGAGCCACAGCTTAGTGTTTCAGACTTGGACTCAATTTTGAGGAAGCTATTACTAGGAGAGTAAAAGCGCTTTAGTGGGAAAGAGCCTTCTTCATAAGATGGTACAACCCAGGAATGGTCATAGCAGTAGGGGTGTACTTTATGAGTTGCCTGGAAAAGAAAACACACAGATAGCTCCTCAAACACAGGTGGCTGAACTGGAGTCAAAATTCATGGCCTGGTATTACAGGTTTGGTATTTTTTGCATTTAATCAACAAGGTAGTTTACAAAAAACCCCCATGAATTTGGAAGATGCAAGACAGGGTGGTGGGATCCTTAGCAAATTATTGGGAATGATCTCACTCCCAGAGAAGCCAGAGTTCATCTCAAATCAGCTGAATCGTATCAGTTGAACAAGAAGTTAAGTGCTTTTAAGTGCCACATATCATGGAAAAATCATGGTTACTCCCCTTCCAGCTCTGTGGGTGACTTAATCACCTCCTTAGCCCTCAGGACTCACCCTAATTCTAACAGAATTGAAGGACAACATAGAAGTGTTCAGGGCAAACCTTGCCCTGCCCTCTTCATCTGTTGTGTAGTTGTTTTCCTGGCCTCCTTGGAAAGAAATCCTCACAATTTCATTGGCAATTGGAGCACCAGATCCATTCTCTAGTTTCACCTGGAGAAGCAAACACAATACAATATAGGAGAGGAATGCCTGTCACCTGAACAGACTGATACACCACCAAGCTAAGGATGTCAGGCTCATTTCAGACAAGGAAGCCCCCACTGCACTCTCTAAGTACCTCATCTGTCTTTCAAAGAGGGCTACAAACTTTCTGAATCTTTTTGTTTTGTTTTGTTTTTTTTTCCCTTTATCTCCACCTCTGGGTCAGAGAAGTGGATGTGGAGATTGACATGCACTCACACCCCTTAAGCCCCCTGTTAAACAAAAGACTGGAAAAAGAATTCTCCTTGTCTGGAGAAGCAGAACCACAAGGACAGGGAGGTAAGCAGAAGGAGGGCTGTGCTCTCAGCTGCTGTTCCCTGATTCGAGAGCCTGCAGAGGAGAGGAGGCCCACAGGGATTAGCAGCGCTGAGGTCCAGCATTGCAGACTGGGGGATGTATCTGTCCAGGAGATGAGGTAGCACGATTTTTGGTATGGTATTCCATTCTCATGGTTTCCCTACCTGCCCGAAGAAGGGGATTCCAGGTTTGTAGTGGGAATCTAAATGCTCAAAGGTGATTTTGCTAATGGTGGTTGTGATCTCAGAGATGCTCGTTCCAGTTAACTCCAATCCTGCAGGAAGATGCATGATAAATTAATTTGCCTCTGTCTGACCAGAATTACTTTTACTCAAGGCCAACCCTCCTTTGCTGGACAAGCCATTTTGCTGATGCTCCTGGCTTCCAGGTAGGAAAACTTTAAGATTCCAGAAAACCAAAAGTTTGATTTTCTCCCTCACCCCTACTAGACAGGCTCCTCTGCTGGTCTCTCTGGGGTTTATTACATGGCTCTTTGATTCACATGATTCATACCTGTCTCATCCTCTTTAATCTTAGCTTCTACATGGAGCTTATTCTCATATCCACGTCTCTTGAGCTGGAATATCTTGGTCTTTACAACTTCAGAAATACAGCCATAGTTGTCTGTCTGTTGGAAGAAAACAAGCAAGACCACTGAAGTCTTTATTCAATGTAATGAATCCATCAGTGTGCATTGTCCTGAATTGGAAGAGAAGCTCATAAACTCACAGTTCCTTCCCTTTCTTGTTTTTATTAAAACTGGAAAAGCACACAAATAACTTGGCAAGGAGCATTTTGAAGAACTTGTAGCAACAGCAAAACAAAAAGTTTGCAACCTAGAAGGTCTTTTGTGTTTGTATGTGGCAAGTTTGAAATTCCAAATACTTTATACAGAAGCATAAGGAATTATTCAAGATTATGCCACACAGCAAATGTTTGTCAGGCATCAGGCACATCGGAATGTAGCTGCTGACTTAAAATGCACAAGCCATATGAGTGATAGATAAACTAAAGCCTGTATTTATGTAGAAAGAAGATGACAGTTGGAAGAGTATTTTCAAAGCTTGCCACATCCCTTCAGCACCTTCATGTGCAAGGCAGGTCTACACAGAAAAGGGAGGAGATGCCTACACTGCAGTATTCATGATTTCTTATAGCACGGATAGCAACAGCAATGGCAGAGGCAATTGTGGGGATCATACACAGCAGATCCCTAGGACCATAAGCATGTCTTCTGCTCACTTTCTTGTCCTGGCACGTTTCCACATTTGCTATTATTACCCCAGCTTCTGTCAATTAAGCTAACACTGTTGCACCTATCCTTGTTCCAAATACCATTCAGTTTTGCTCTTGCACACAGTCTGAAGGTGAAAAAGGTGACTTTTTTTCTGTCAATACCACACATATTACTTTCCCTTTTGTTCAAATTCCACCAACCCTCCTCAAGTTTCTGCTCCTTTCCTACTTCTAACATGAACTTCTCGTCCTACACACTGTAGTTTAAGTGAACCCCAACTCTGCTCTCATGACTCACACCTTTTCTAGTTCACTTCTCTCTTACACTCTCTACACTCCATGTAACCTTTGCCCACACCTTTCTTACTGCACAGACCCTTCCCCCTATTTTTACTTTTCACATTTTATCTTGCACACACTCTTTTCTCCTTCTTCAGGCTTCCTTATAATACATGGACTCTCTCCCTTCTCCACATTCGTGCTTGTACATGCTCTGTCAGAGCAAGCCTGCTCCATACCAAGGTATGCTTAGTAAATCATACTTTGTCCTGTTGCCCGACCCACAAGGGTAACTGTGACTCACCTGTCCAGAGAACTCTTCACACACTGCCCTGCCCTCTTCACCATAGCAGGTGATGGCTGCATTTTCAAACTTTCGGCAGACACGGAAGCTCACAAGGCCAGGAACGGGCTTCCCAAATGTGTATCTACCAGCAGGGAGGATTGAAAGAAAAAGCCATTAGGAAAGAAACGGGGATGGAGGAAAATTATTAGCTCATCCCCAGCTGAGCCAGGACTCTTCCCTGGAGCTGCCTCCAGGATACAGTAGGGTCACCGAAGGCAATAAAAAGCAGAAAGAGATTTGGTAGCATTTTAGGATCAAGCTTGCTAACGAAGGCAGGAGCACTGAATCTTATAGTCCTGACTGCATTCCCATGAATAACATACAACTCTGCAGAAATCATTTACCCTAATGCTGACTTAGTTGACAGTACCCTCCAGCTTGGAGAACAAGTTGGAAGTATCTACCCCACTGCCTAATTCTGATGGAACTGGTTTGTTCATATATGTGTGCTGAGTCTTTTGGCTCGTTCTTCAGCCCAAGCTATGGCTCTCCCTGCAAGATGCATGGGACACTGCTATGCAGAATCAAACGAGGTGGCCCAAAAGAAAGAGGGCATCCACATCACTTAACAGTTTCTTCTCAATTATGGCAAGCAGAAGCCACAGTTAAAATACCATTCCCCCTAAACTGAAGACCTCTTTCCTAGCACTGTAGCTTGTCTGAAATCCTCTATAACTAAAAGAAAACCAAACCAAACAAACCTCCTGAAAAAAACCCAGAAGAACAATATTTCTACATTACATACATAGTGCCCCAAGCAATAATTGTTGCCTTTTAGCTAATCAGATGTAGTCTGTTCAGACCTGGGACCCCAAAATTATTGAGAAATATAATGCAGCATCATACCTCAGTCTCCCAATTGGACTTTCAGCAGCAATTGAAGAAAAACATCAAACCAAGAAAGACTTAAAAGAATGACACTCACAGACCACAAACTTCCACCAGCAGCTTCTCATCAAGAATGGTTATCACCTTGGGCATTTTCACTGTTACTTCAAATTTTGGCAGCACTGCAGCAGAACCAAAGGAAAACAGTCTATGTGGCAGGGAATAATAAGAACGAGACATGAAGGCTGCTCAAAGGCTATTCTTACAGATGACCTGAGATCCTTTTGCAGCTAAATTTTAGAGGCTTCTGTTACTGGCACATCCCACTGTGCCAGCTAAGAAGACAGGATTATTACATCAGCTATTAAAATACAGCAGCTTCTTAGATAGCAGATGGGTTATCAGTCCCCCAGCAGTAGGGTAGAGTTAAAATAGAGAGTTAAGTCAATAGAGGTCTCCCACAGACATACTGAGCTGGAACTACAGCCTGGATTCTGCATTTCTAAAGCATGCAGATCTTACCAATTTGCAAAATAGGAAGACCCCACCCCACAGCTTTCCCAGTGACAGCATAGGGTGACATCACATCCAAACCCAGATGGATGGTGACTGTCTTAGGAGAACTCAGGAGGGATTCAGGGCATTAAAGGCACAGGAACAGTTTTGCAATTGGAAGAGGCAAAAGGACTTCCAGACTCATCTTTTCAGCCTCACCTCTGCTGCATGAGCCAAATCATGCCAGATCATGTAATAGGGCTGCAGCTGGCTTGCTGGTTTGGGAAGATGTGTCAGTGGTGACCACGTGCAGGTGTGCATTGGGATAACATATTTTAGCCCAGCAGATGGAACTGGCATAGGCGTAAGAGTACCAGAGAGAGGTTAAAGCACTAAGGTGTAATGTGACCTATAGGCTTAGCTTGTGGGGGAGGGCAGGCAAGATCTTAGTTTACAGACAGCCCCCATCTACACAAAGAAGTCAGGACTTTGGACCTCAGGCATGAGAGACCGATACTAATAGCATGACATAGGTGTGTAGCCAAAGGGAGATGAGGATGTGGTCTCAAAATATATCTGAAAGGGGGCGAGGTTTGTAGACAGGGTGATCCAAGCACACTTGTTCCTCCTGATGGGAGCCTTGCTGTGGTGGGCAGTCAGAAGAGCAGCACTGCGTGGTCTGGATCTTAGGGAAGAGGAGACAGGTGGCTCAAGTCCTTCTGTCTTTGCTCCTGAGAAAGGGATGGTGCTTGGGAGGGACAGGACAAAGAGACCTTTTTTCCAGCCATGCTGAACATCCTGATCAGATTTACCACCCGGTTCAATTAAGCTCTCATGCCCCACAGGACTAGCTGTTAGGAACCTGAAACTGAAGTGAGAGTTACCATACTCCTCCACAGAGAAAGGATGCTGAATTGTCTTCCCAGAGGCCTTCTGAGCCACCACTTTGTAGGTCCCTTGCATAGGTTCAGAAGTGAGGTTGAAGAACAGCTGGATTAAACCCCCCTTTAATTCTGCCTTTGTCCACTGATACAGATGGTTTTTCTTTGGGTCCTACAGGTAATGAGACCACAAGAAGATTGTGAGAGTAGTGGGAGTCTGCAACGAGAACTAAAAAGCACCAACAAAAGCAGTAAGAGGAGGCCAAGCCCCAGTGTTTCAGGAGGCTGCAGGGCAGGAGTGGGGGGCACTAGCAGAGTTGTGTGGGGAGCCTAGGGCTGCACGATAGAAGGAGCTGTAACCCGGGCCCAGAGTACATAGCTGCCACCTTCAGACACCAGAATCTCATTGGCCAAGACTAAAGTTAAATTTAAGTTGCCTTTGTCTACTTTGCAAGGATACATTTTCTCATTTGAATTCACATGGGTCTTCTAATTTTGCTGTAACTAGACTGAAGAATGGATGCAAGCATCAGTTCATTCAGAGTTAAAGCTCTAAATACTCACAATTAATGTTATGGACCTGGTTAATAAATAAAATAGACAAGAACCATCTGGCAGCAACTGGTAGTTATGCTGCCAGGTTGAGGTGTGATAGACATGAAAATAAATGGAATGTTTGTACATACCTCAATATAGACCAGCGGAAACTAGAAAGAGAAGAAAGGAAACACCATATTTAGAAACCACATTTAGACAGTGCAAGCAGCACAGTTAAACAACCAGGGCTGTGACCGCATTCAGGGAACAAGCTGATCACCCAATGGGATAAGGGAGAGAGTCCCTGCTACAGAGCAATGGAGTATTTTTAGGAACATCAAGAGGGAGCAGGAGCAATCCTTTGTCTCGGGTAGAAAAGTCAGCTGAGATTACTCACTCTGTATGAGCTGCAATACTAGTAAGAGCAGGTGTACACTGCGATACTAGCGTATTTGCTCATGGCTGAGCTGTTTACACCAGCATCGTTCATTTGCAGTTTGTCAAATCTTTCCAAAAATGCAGAAGGCAGCTTAATGCAGAAAGATGAAGACCAGATCCTGTTAACAAGATCTGAGGTAACTCAGGAATTGCACAACTATTGCAGTGTACTCAGAGCTCTTCCCAAAAGCCATTTCTTTCCCCCTTTTCCCCACATAGATGGCTTAAGGCCAAATAACTAATAAAAAGGAAGTATCATACTTACCACCTCGTTCAAGGGGTGGAAGTTGTTATCCAGAGAAACAATTCTGAAAAGGACTGATGGAGAAAGGCAGACAGTGAGGTTCCAGAGTGTAGTCACCAACCAGAAAGCATCACTTGCAAAAACAAATAGTACAACAGAGAACAGAGCTGTTCCCTTCTAAATAAAATCCATTCACTAGAAAACTATGTCATGCTAAAAGGTGTAACAAATTACATGAATAAGAGCATGTTTACATTATTACATGAATAAGAGCACATCCATGGCAGTGTGAACATCTTCCTCATCAAGGACACCAGAATCTCATTGACCAAGACCAAAGTTAAATTTAAGTTGCCTTTGTCTACTTTGCAAGGATACATTTTCTCATTTGAATTCACATGGGTCTTCTAATTTTGCTGTAACTAGACTGACTTCTTAGGAAGAATGGATGCAAGCAAATTATTTCAGCACTTGGCTGCAAGTCTGTGTTGGCCCTGGATGGATAGAGAATTCAGTGTCTCTTTTAGGACATGAGTTCCTATCCAGGCCAAGTTTAGGAGATCAATGGCCCAGAAAAAATAAATGGCCTATATAGTGGCTTATTCTCTCTGTCTTTACTGCAGAAAATCAGCTGATGCTTTGAAAGCTATTTCATTACTTAGTCCAAATTTAGGCCCTGTTCTCTATAGGACAAATATTCACTCTTTCTCTGATTTTAATGCAGATGCTAACTGCATGGAGCACAACAGCAGACCCTCCAGTGACAGCGACAGTGACAGTGTGTGCAGGTGCCCCAAATACGTGCATGTAACTTGAGGTTCCCCAAACTGTTCCCACATTGAGCATTAAAAACATAAGCCATCAGCCATAAGATTGCTGTTCTGGCCTCCGCTGGAAGTATTCACCATCTGGCTAGAACAGTCCAACAGGTTTTGTATGCATTTTTGCTTCAAATGCAAATCTCCACCCCTTCCCCAGTACCTGTCTGTCCAGGCTTGTAGATGGGTTTGTCTGTCTGGATGAAGACCAAGCTCTCAGAATTCTTGACCAGCACTGGCTTGCGGCTCCTGAACTGCAGCGTTGCCCCTTTCACTGTCACAGTGATAAATGTGACTGGTGATTGGCTATTTGATTTTGGAAGCTGGAGAGTAAGAAGGCAACTACGTTATGGACCACCTTTAAAGGCTTCCTGAACCCAATTGGCATTCATAAAATAAGAGATTAAATATAATCTTGATGGACCCAACACTGAGGTGACGGAAACTATAATCATGAACAAGAGACTGAGCTTTGCTTGTCCCATATTACTACTCATTCCTACTGCTGTGCAGTGATTGTGCATGTATTGTGCAGCAAAGGAACTCCCAGCTCTGCCAAAGAATTTTAAAAAATTCTTACTGCCCTGACCAAAACCTTTCTGTGCTCTTCCTTTTGACATTCACAGGGGCAATGGAATATTTCCCCTTCTCTTGCAGATAATGTCCCTAGTCGTTGCAGAACATTTTCTGTTCCAAACCAGACATGCCAGATCTGCCTCCAATTGATAAAATCATTCTTCAGCCTGTATCTGACAAACCTGGACAGAGATGCCAACTTTTTCAGTGTCCAGAAGGTCAGTTCTTCAGCCTTCAGGCCAAGGACATAATCTGTGCTCTGAGGAAGATGAGCAAGTTCAATCACAGTTCTGTTCTCATATTAATTCAGTGTACTATGTCCACAAGGCAAAATGTATCCGACGGCCAAAAGCTCTGTCCCAATTTGAAGGCACTTAGGTGACAATCTCTGGCAGTTGAAGGTTGATGTGGAAAGCTGTTTGAAGAAACTGTTCACCAAACAGCCATCATCAGGAGCACCAATTCTAAAACCACTTCTCTCTCCTGACCTCTCCTCCTCCTGCCCTAGAGAGAGACTGGCTTTCCAGGATTGACCCTTTCCTGTTCAGGTAGCATGCTAAGGAGATTTCATCAGTGAGAGGGTGTTAAGGGTGACTACCTTTGGCTAAGAAGGAAATGAATACCTACACAGTGTCACTCTGTTCATTACTACTCAGTGCCTTTAAAGTTTACCCCTAGCACAAGGGATGAACCCACACGGAGGAGATACTCACGGAGAAAGGGATGCAGGTGAACACGTCCTTCTCCGACACCACATCGTCAATCAAGCTCCTGTTTTCCCCTTGATACTCAAGGGTGGTGCTCAGTGTCACAGACTCGTTCAGGTGGGTCAGCTGAACACAGACTTTCTCAGAAGAATCAGTGTGTATCAGAGAGGGCAGTAGCACCATGTACTGCCTTAGGAACAGAGAAGAAGGTCAGGTTAGAGGAGGGAACAGGTAACAGGGGCTGTACAGAAGGAACAAATAAACCTGTCATACAGTCTTTACTGTATGGGGAGAAGAATGCATTTTCTAGGGTTGTTGGAAGATTTCCAGTATGTCTGTAACAGCAGACAGACCAGTCTCAAAAGTAAGATACCACTGGAAATTCTCAATGCAAATGTCTGGGAGGGCTGTGTTTTGGCACAACAGCAGCACTTCCTCCTGGGACACTGAAAAGTCAGGAAAAAAGTCAGTTGTCACCTTTGCTAGACAGTAGGATAAAGGAGCCACTCAAGTGCCATTAACTACACAATGAAGACAATCTCTAGCACTACTCTTATTCCTCGCAGAGACCCCAGACTGCCACAGCCTGGTGCCAGCCCTCAGTCAAAAGCACCTGAGGAATTTTCAGTTTTTCAGGGAAGCGTGTCCCTCTGTTTCAACCCGAGGGGAAGGACTCCCTCCCAGCAGAGCAACGAGCCAGTCATGTCCACTGCCCAGGAAATCAAACCTGGCCCACCTAATGGCAACTGTGCTGCATTTTGGGAGGGTGAGGACTGGCCTTTCCCAGAGCAGCGAGCTGCTGGGAGAATGCTCTCGACACCTTAGCAGTAAAGTAGGGCATTGCTTTTAGTGGTGGTGGGGCTGTGACACTTTTATGTCCTCCAGGGAGAAATCTCGGGCCCCTTAGGTCCTGAGCCTGCCATTTGCTTACCCTGCATTTGGTGAAAGCACTGCAGCACAGCCTTGCTTTGCTAGGAAGGAAAAGACATTGCCAAAAAGCCAAAGGGAAAAGGCTTTGGGATGTCAGGACCCCTTGTGCACTGCTCCTGCCATACATGTACAGGCATGCACACAGCACACACAAACAGGGCAAAAGGGGATGAAGAAGGGATGCAGCACAATATACCCTCACAGACCCAGTAACTGCCTTAAAGTGCTACATAACCCTGGCTGAGAAGGGAATTTTCACTCTATTAGCTCAGCTGAAAAATGTGAGTTTAAAAATTAAGCCAGATCTGTTATTTGTTCCTTTTTTTCCAATAATCCATAAAAGTTATGGATCAAAATATCTTAAAAAAATCCATCAATTATTCCATAAAAAAAACCACATTCTATCTCCTGGGTATTTCAGCCTGGGAGAAGGGCAGTCAACCCACAATGAAACTTTCCATTGCCTTTTTTAAAAAGTCTGCCTGTTAAGAAAAACCAAATGTGTTTATAAACATTTATAAAAAGTTACTTTTCAAAAGAACCAATTTTGCACAAAAAAAAACCCTTCTTGAAATGCTGTCAGTTCTCTGCAGCAGTAAGAGCTATTCTCACAGACCTTTCCCTCTTTTTTTTTCTTCCTGAAGTTTTACTGATATCCCCATTTCACAGACTGTTTTGGGTCCCCCTGAAGCACCAGAGTTGCTATCTGTAGAAGAACCTGTACCAAGCCCTAGCATCTGCATTCCTGAGTAGAGGAAAGTAGGCAGATGAGGAGACAAAGCAACAGACATGGGAATACAACCCAGGTCTCCTGCCTGCCCAGAGCCCCCCATGCATAGCTTACGGCTCCGTGGTGGATGAGGTGTCTCCAGGAAGGAAGATGAGGAGAAGGAGGAAGATGTTTGGTTTGATGAGTAGCCTGTGCTTCCCCATGGTGCAGAGTAGGTTGTGCTAAGTCAAGCAGACACCCAGCCCGCTACGCTGCAGAGTATGCTTCTGCTCTACTCTCCAAGCCAACCCCTTTATACTCTCCCCTGCAAACAGCCCAGTGGCTGGAGGAGATAAGGGCTGAGAGCCAGGGCCCCTCCGGAAACAGGGAGAGGCAGTAAGGAGGAGCTGGAACCAGCAGCTCTAAATCTGGGCAGAAGGCCAGGTGCTGGTGAGAGAAAGGAGAGTGTGCCCAGCAGGCTGGAGCTGTCTCTGTTGTGGGCTGGGGCAGCAGACAACAGAGGAGGAAAGGTGGTAACTGAAAAAAAAGAAGGGCTAACAGCAGAGGGTAGAGGCAAGGCCTCCATTTCTGGCTGGACACCCTAAATGGAGTTGGTCACAGTGCTGGTCATGGAGGCTGCTGGAGGAGCAGTTTGATTTCCTTTAAACTGGGAGCAGGAGGTTGACCTGGGTTTTGGTAAACAGGAGCGGGTGTGCCTAACCACCACTTGGCAAGGCAGGATCTGACAACAGGGAACGCAAACTCTGAAAACCTTCCCCATCCACCCACCCAGCTCTCTTGTGCTTTCCATTCCTGGTCCTACCAGCACTAACGGCAGGAAAGGAGGCCAGAGTGCTTGGACAACCTAGTCTAAAATAATCTGACCTTCACCCCGACAGCAATGGGGACAGTGACATGATGGGATACTGCCAAAAGTTCAACCCATTAACAGCATGTAACACATTAACCAGTTCCCCAGAGCAGCAGCTGCCCACCATCATGCAGCAGAAACAGATGTGGCCTGGGTCTTGCTTTCCCTCTACTGGTTCTTCTTCCAGGTCAAGTTATTGGTACACCTCCATCAAATTGTTCCTGGATTATTTGAAACCTTCCTGGTTTCATTATATGAAAATCCACATGATGTACTGTGATGGGTGATGCTGTATCATAGAGGGAAATTTCTTTTTGACCATTGTCTTTCCTGTAGTTACCTTGGTCTGCAGCAGGAGGATCAATAGCTCTGGTAATTATTACCTTTGCAAGTGGCAGTAGAATATCTCTCTTACTTATAGTCCCAACCCAGACTCCAAAGAATGGAGATCTGTGTTGGGGGATGTAAATCATAAATTTTTTTATTAAAAAAGGTGCAGGATAAAATTATTATATGTCTGTCTTTCCCTCTCTTCCTATCATCATCAGAAGTTTAGTGAGCTTAGGAACTTTGGAGTTAAGAAATCCAAGTGCAATGAGATAACAAACCTTGGTTACAGACCTCATTCTGTCCTGTAGTGACCTGCCTGGGAAAGGAGTGTGCATTCAATTTCCTTGGGGACTGCATAAAGGAAACACAGCCCAGGCTTGTGCCCTGCCTTCTCCATCTGATGCCTAAAGGTTGGCCTGCCTGCCCAAAGGAAATAAAACCCTAGGAGATAAAGCTTTTTTGAACAGGACACTTTACATTGGTTTGAATAGGTTGGGAGCTGAACTGACTGAGCACAAACCATAGAGAAAAGAGGTGTAGAACTGCACACAGCAGAGGAAGCTGTGGCAATCCTCTCTGTCCTGCCATTTGCACTGCTGTGAGTACAACTGAGAAGGCCAACAGGCTTTCTAGGGCTTTTGGGCTAGATTTTAAGTAGTTAACTCTAAGCTCCTCAGTATTACCTTTCCAGTATTTCTCTCAGGAAATCTGAAGTTCTGTCATTTGGCATAGCTCAAAGAGACATGTGGCCCAATTGCACAAAAACAGCATCAAGCATCCTGTATCTGAACCAAGAACCCCACTGCATTCATTGATAACGTCACAGAAGTACTGATTAGAAGGGAGCTCCAGAAGTTATCTAGTACATCCTTTCACTTAAAGCAGGACTGCTACCAATGCTGGCAGCCATGACTTTGTCAAATCAAATCCTGAAAAGTTCCAAGTATGTAGAACCTACCACTTCTCTGATGACCTGTTCCAATGTTGCACTAATCTCTGGTAAAGACACCTTTCCCCATGTCCAACCTGAACTCCTCAGACTGCAGTTATATGTTATGATGTATCTTCTGCCCCTACCAAGAAAGGTCATGTTCCAATATCCTTGTAACAGCTTTTCAAGTATTTGTACACAAGTATTTAATCCCTCCAACCATCTCTTGGTCAGACTAAAGAAACCCAGCTCCTCCTATCACTCCTGTGGCTCATATGCTCCATACTCTGAGTTTGGTAGTCCTCTACTGGAAACTCTCCAGTTTCTCCACATTCATCTTGAACTGTGCAGTCAGTGGACCAGAGACAGACCCAGAGCATCCTCAGAAATGCCATGGAGAATGAGGACTGTAACTTACCTCAGTCTGCTGGCCTTGCTCCTCCAGCATTCATTCATCACTGCCTACAGAATTCATCAAGAACTTACTTCCAAGAAAATTGGTATATATCAATCAGTTATACTGCAGAAGATTAAAAGCTCTGCCAAAGATATAACTGCTTTTCATGGAAATGAATATACTTGCTTCAAATTCCTTTACTACTGAAAAAAAATGAACCCAGAGAAGACCCACGTCCA
>VZTM01042799.1:324-11040 GCA_013400555.1 Jacana jacana | reverse complement strand
GTATGTGCACACAATCTGGTCACTGTTGGTGTAAACATCTCTTCCTCCGCAGCTTCTGTCACACAAAGCTGTAATTCTGTATCTCATCCAAGCCCCGCATTTATGCATAATTTTTGAATTTCAACCTTACTTTTCTTCTTTGAAACACTTTCCCAGTTGTCTTGATAATCTCTTTTAATTGCATTTTTTACCATTTAATATATTAACTTTAATTTTCTCAAATATTCTGCAGAATAGTTTTTTTGTTAAAGAAATTTACTACAGACTACCAAAATTAGTAGATAATTCTCTTGATTCAAATAAGTTTTGAATTAAGCTTTCAGTCATGTAAAAGCTATAATGCATTTAGGATCCTTTTGAAGCATTCCTCCTGCATATCAGTGACATGTACATAAACAGAAGGCACTTGTGACTTTTCAGTTATCGTGACTTGGAAAAAATCCCTTTGATAGCACAGATTGCAAGCTGTAAAAAAAAAATTTAAAAATTTTAAAAATCACAGAACATTTCCAGAGTTGTATAAATTAGTAGGAGACATGAAATCATCAGAGGGAGCTCAATGAATTCTACTGGTGACTCCTACCAACATCAAACTAGACCCTAAGTAAGAAAGTTCTTGGTTAACAGCTTTCAATAAAAACATTTAAAGGTGCCAAGTGTCAAACAATTCATAAAGATACATTAGCACCTGCTTAAATCTTTTACACAATCACATTTTTTTTCTAACTAGCAGAATGCAGGGCAATAAAATGCCTGGGTCAAAACATGAGGTTGCTGATCTCCAAGAAAAGCCAGCACTTCCTCTCCAGGACTAAGGCTGCTGCTGGCATGATAAAGGAAGTGTGTTCTATTACCACTCTGCAGATATAGCAAAGTCTTCCCTTATCAGTGTACTACAAGCCTTTCAGCAGCAATAATTCTAATTTCCGNAGGTTGCTGATCTCCAAGAAAAGCCAGCACTTCCTCTCCAGGACTAAGGCTGCTGCTGGCATGATAAAGGAAGTGTGTTCTATTACCACTCTGCAGATATAGCAAAGTCTTCCCTTATCAGTGTACTACAAGCCTTTCAGCAGCAATAATTCTAATTTCCGTGTTGTGGGTTAACCCCAGTAGGCAGCTAAGCACCACACAGCCATATCCATAAATGGATTTGATATCATGAAATTGGCTATTGAAATAATACATAGAAAAGATTGAGACAGAACAGATCAAAACTTGGTAGACATGAAAATTAAAAATAAAAAGTCAAAACTTATATAAATTAAAAAGATTTTGTTGGAAGAAACATATGCTTCCAAAGTTAAAATTTAATAGCAGTAAAACAGCAACTGAGTTAGGCAGAATCAGTGCAACATGACACCCATAATTGCAGATAAATGTGTGGTGTATTTTCTTTAGGTATTTGGAAAATAGCCAAAATAGAACTTAAAGAGTGCCAAAGATCAAGAGAGGTCCTTACTTCATTCCTAAGAATGTGAATAAGAATAGCATAGTAAAACATAAACATAGCAGATGTGATACTTAAAATATATTCTTATTTTTGCAGAAGGGAAAAAACAAGGTATGCGAAAGGAAACAAGGAAATATAATCCATTAGAACCCTCAAATTTCTTTTGACAGGGTCCTTGGAAAAAAAGTTTTAAAGGAAATATTAATGGACCACACAATGAGAAGTAAGATTTAAGATGGAACACAAACCAGTTAGGAAAAAAGAATGATAAATAACAGTATGAAAAATAAATAATACCATTTGGTACCAGGATGGTTCAAGTTTTTTAAGACATGGATATGCAAGAGACAAAATTTACAGATACACATAATGACTTGATTAGGTAGGAAAAACAACACCCCCTATTGTTAACCTTTCCAAAAAGCTTAATTCAACATGGTTGACAGGATGATAAATTCAATTTAATTTAACTTAGAAAAGAAAAACCTATAATATACAAGACAAAAATGGTTTTGCAATGACTGTAGTTGAAGTATCACAAATTGTGAAGGAGACAATTAAAAACTGTATGAATCTAGAACAATATTTTAAACCAGATTATCAAGGATGCTCCAATATCCTGGGTACTGGAAATATCAGTTTCTTACATTATGCTCTTTGTTAGGAAAAGTTATTCAGAAGCAGCAGAGGAAAAAGAAACAGCCTTTAAAATCCACCACATTAAGAAATTTGGGAGTTCAGTTTCAAAAATCTGGTTAGCTTCTGCAAACCGTATCTGTTTTTGCCGGGATTGTGTACTAAGATTTACTCTTCATTAACACTGCTATACATTCTGAACTACTGAACCTTGGAACACTTGATGTGTTGGACTATCTTGAAAGAATGGTATAGGTCAAAATAACAAATAGGATACTCTGTTATTTATCCAAACACTCCTGAGTTTGTGTCTTTGTTTATTTCTTCATCTAATTTTTAATATCCCCTAAAACCACTGAGGGAAATGTAATCAAAATTATGTAAAAAAACAGGATGAGGTTACAGAACAAGAGCTAGAAACTACAGTTCCTATGGTATTGTAATTCAGAGTCCTCTGTCCATCTCTACTTCCCTCCTAACACTCCTTGAATACTGAGGGTTTAAGGAGAAAATAAGTTAATGGATTTCTTGGCACAGAGCATTTGTTTTTCCAGAGTAGCACAATTTTACATTTACATTTTATTAATAAATCTTACCTGCAGGGTTCAATTTTAATTATTTAAATGTGGAAAAAAAGGCCAGGTGACTTTCATACCTTCAACCGTGGCTTGAATTTAATCCTTTAAAAGCAAGTACAAACACTAAGCCTAAAAATGTAGTTGCTTTACCAGGAAAAGCTAAACTCAACACAATAACCCCCAGCCCAAATAACCCTGGAAGCACAGGGTGAAATTTGACTCTTAGTGCAACAACTGCATGTGTAAGCAGGCTAAACTTTATCTGTTTTCCACATTCTTTTTTACCTTCTCCTTCAGAAGCATAACAAACCTCCAGGACAACAAGCTTTGAAGATTTGGCTTTCTGTGAAATTTTTCATCCATGACAAAAGAATTTATAGAGTACAATGATAATTCACAGTCAACGAGCTGTAGTTCTTTCCATTCTTCAATTATAAAATGGTAATATAAAAGATTTCCACTACTTCAGTCCTAGTATGCATTCTTCTTTGTCACAAGAAATGGGAAAGCTACATTTGTTTCTTCTCATGAGACTGTGCTATGGCAGCACCCTTACCAGGTGCTTAAAAGTTATTATAGGAGTTATTGACAGCAATTATCGATATGTGAAACAATTATAAAATAGAGCTTGCCAGAAAAGTTCATTCCACTGAAGGCTTTGATGTTTGGAAGGCTTTTCTTCATATAGTAGGGTGCAAAGCAGCTCCAGAGATATCTTAAAAAAAAAATAAAAAAAAATAAAGCCCTTCTAGCCCTTCTATGGAGACTGGTCTCTTTTCTCAAGTAACAGGTGACAGGACAAGAGGAAATGGCCTCAACTTGTGCCAGAGGAGGCTTAGATTGAATATTAGGAAAAAAATTTTCACCAAAAGGGCTGTCAAGCACTGGGACAGACTGCCCAGGGCAGCCTGGGTCCTGCCCAGACCCCATTGAGTCATCACCACTGGTATAGTATTTAAAAGACAGGTAGATGTAGTGCTGAGAGACATGTTTAGTGGTGGACTTCACAGTGTTAGATTAATGGATGGACTTGTTGATCTTACAGTTGTAAGAAGTAGTGGGGGTCCTATGGGAATGTTCAGTGAATGTCACATTCTGGAGAACTCTACAGTGAAGGTAGATATTAGCATAAATGTAATAAAACAGTGATGTGTCAGTGAGATTGATAAGGGAGTGGAGGATCTCCCATATGAGGAAACACTGAGAGAGCTGAGTCTCTTTAGCTTGGAGAAGAGGAGACTGAGGGGGGACCTTATTAATGTTTATAAATATGTAAAGGGTGAGTGTCAGGGGGATGGAGCCAGGCTCTTCTCAGTGACATCCAATGATAGGACAAGGGGAAATGCATGCAAGCTGGAACATAGGAGGTTCCACTTAAATATGAGAAAAAACTTCTTTTCGATGAGGGTGACTGAACACTGGAACAGGCTGCCCAGGGAGGTTGTGGAGTCTCCTTCTCTGGAGATATTCAAAACCCACATGGATGTGTTCCCGAGTGATCTGATCTAGGTGTTCCTGCTCTGGCAGGGGGATTGGACTAGATGATCTTTCAAGGTCCCTTCCAATCCCTGATATTCTGTGATTCTTTTTCATCACTTCTGGCACAGATCTCTAAAATACTGGCAAGTAATTTTATCCTGTTGAACTGTTGAGCTTACGACCAGCTTTGAACTCTGCTAGCAAGATGTTTTGGGGACAATACTATTCATAACAGTACAGCTTTACACAGAGACTAGCCTTCTATCACTAGCATATATTGGAGAAGTTCAGCTTCAAGTTCAGAAATTTACTTTTCAGTTATCAGAGAAAATAGATGTTTTCTACGGTATTTTATATACAACTTGTGTTTCATGCTTAAATGTTCCATATATTCCTATTTCATCTGGTGGGATCCAGTCCCCTTCATGCTGTTTCTCATGCATCAAAGCATACTTAATTCTCCAAAGAAGCATACAATTTCTCATGTGCTTGGGGGAAGGAGGAGTTGTAGTACTGTACTGCAAGTATACTCATTTGCTTCCAGGGTGTTTTTGTTAGAGCATTCCATCTTTGAAATGCCACTAAGCTGCTTACATGTAAAGAAATGGAGATGTGCTATGACTCAAAATCAGAGGTCTCATAAATACAGCTAAACAATTTATAATGCATTTGCATGCAGCAGAAAAAAAAAGGAACAGGATTCTGTGACCTAGAAGGCCTATCCAGTCCTACAGCCAATGTTTCTGCTTAGAGTGAATAATGTAGCAAACATTTTATTCTCTGTACATCCCTAAACACTTACTTGCAGGAATGTTCCCTTTTGCAGTCATGTCCCTTCACCATTTTGGCATAATGCATCTGAGAAAAATTTCTGTTTACGTTGAATTTACTTTTACTGTTGCTCAAGGTCACAACCGCAGAAAATGTACTTTCATTCAAATTTTTTTAAATCTGTGAATATGACAGAAGCAGTCTGGGTACCTAACCCTGCTTAAATGCATAACAGTTCAGTATATAGCACTTTATATCTCCTTTCAACTAGATATTGCTTTTATATTGATAGGGCCAATGGAAGAAAATAATCCCTGAAAGATAAGGTTGACAAAAAATAGCAAATAGAAAAATGTTAGGTAGAAAGAACCTTCTGGCTTTTATAAAGTACCTTATTTTATAAATTTGCTTTCAAAATTATGTTTTTCCATTTCTCTTAGCAATAAACCCCCCCATAACCTATAAAAGAAACAAATATAATCCCAAATATAAACCCCTACTATCTGGAATGTAATTAAACCACACAATTAAATTGTCTACTCTCACAGAATCAAAGAATTGTAGGGGTTGGAAAGGACCTTCAGAAATTATCTAAATCCAATGCCCGGCAGATTCACCTAGGACAGGTCAAGAGAACGAGGCTCCTCAATCTCTCTGGGCAGCCTGTTCCAGGGTGGCTCTGCCACTCTCAAAGTAAAGGAGTTTTTTCCTCATGTTCTTATGGAACTTCCTGTGCTCCAGCTTGTGTCCGTTACTCTTTGTCCTATCACCAGGCACCACTGGGAAAGACCTGACCCCATCTTCTTGACACCTGCTTTTTAGATATTTAGATGAGATATAAACCTCATTGTTGAGATTCCCTCTCAGTTTCCTCTTCTCCAGGCTGAACAGACCCAGGTCTCTCAGCCTTTCCTCATAAGAGAGGTGTTCCATTCATTCAGTTATCTTTGTAGCACTTCACTGGATTCTTTCCAGTAGTTTCCTGTCTTTCTTGAACTGGGAGGACAGAACTGGACAATACTCCAGAGGCGGCCTAACCAGGGCAGAGTAGAGGGGGAGGACGGACCTCCCCTGACCTGCTGGCCATGCTCTTTTTAACACACCCCAGGTTGGCCTTCCTGGCCTCAAGGGCATAGTATTGCCTCATGGTCAACCTGTTGTCCACCAGGACTCCCATGTCTCTCTTTGCAGAGCTGCTTTCCAGTAGGTCAGCCCCTAACCTATACAATGCAGGACACTACACTTGCCCTTGTTGAACTTCATTAGGTTCCTCATTGCCCAACTCTCCAGCCAGTCCAAGTCTCTGAATGGCAGCACAGTCTCTGGTGTGTCAGACACTCCTCATACTTTTGTATCATTGGCATGATGAGTTTTTCACAAAAGCTCCTTGCTTATCCATGCAGGTTTCTTGCCTCCTTTGCCCAACTTCTCCCCTCCTAGGGATTCACCCATCTTGAGTTTGGAGGAAGTGGTGCTTAAATATTAGCCATCTCTCTTGCACTCCACTTCCTTCTCAGGCCTTAGCCCATGGGATTACTTCAAGTAGGTCTTTGAAGAGGCCAAAGTCAGCTTTCCTGAAGTTCAGGGTTGTAATTCTGCTTTTTGACAGACAATTATATGACACATACTTAAGGAGCTAAAAAAGTCTAAACAGAACATGCTGCAAAACACATGTGATTTCACAATTATTTCAATTATCACATATCACAGAATCACAGAATGGTCCAGGCTGGAAGGGACCTCTAGGGTCATCTCATCCAAATTCCCCACAGTCAGCAGGGATACCCCCGGCCTGGTTGAGCCTCACCTTGAAGATCTCCAGGGAAGGGGCCTCAACCACCTCCCTGGGCAACCTGTTACAGTGGTCCAACACCCTCAGAGAAAAGAACTTATTCCTAATACGCAATCTAAATCTGCTTTCCTCCAGCGGAAGCCATTGCCCCTCATCTAAATCTGCTTTCCTCCAGCGGAAGCCATTGCCCCTCATCCTGCCACTGCAGGTCTTTGTAGACAGACCCTCCCCAGCCTTCCTGTAGGCCCCCTTCAGGTACTGGAAGGCTGCTATTAGGTCTCCCCGGAGCCTCCTACAGACTGAACAACTCTGTTCTGACTGGAGGACTGAACCTGAGGACTGAACCCTGTCCTCAAAGCAAAGGTGCTCTAACTCCCTGATTATTTTTGTGGCCCTCCTCTGGACCCGCTCCATCAGGACCATGTCCTTCCTATATTGAGGGCTTCAGAGCAGAGTCACAAATACTGTCACAAATACAAACAGATCACTAGTAAATAAAATCTATTGGGACACCAGTAAAAATAACTGCTCAAAGCCACTTATACTTGCAGGATATAATTTTTCTTTTCTATTAACAATTCCAAATTGTGCGGGCACTTTTCATGCAAAATTCACAACTTCTGCTCTTCAGAAGCACCTTCCCTGAAATATCATGTCACATCATAAAATCAGAAGGTATTAGATTTGAAAATTGGAGCATCAGAACACATTTCAGCTTGCTTGTATTATGCTGATCATTTGGGCAGTAGCATCCAAAGAGGAGACTAAACCAAGAGATGTCAAAGGACCAAAGGTCAATTCACAAACTGCTGCACCCAGGTAGCTACAGCCTTCTGTTAGGTCTGGCTAGATAATTGATGAGGGCTTCACAAGCAGCAAAAAATATATATCTGAGATAACCTGGCTAGCATCATTCTGCCATATCTGACCATTGAAATGTGAATATATGCTTTAGTCTAGGTCAATTTACAATCTAACATCAATATGGTTGAATTTGCCCCCAAATACTCCATACCTGCTAGTTTGGCTTAGTGATTTCTCAAGCTAAGAAGTTTTACTGAAAAAAGAAAAAGTTTCAACTGACTTTTTTTCTTCTTCATTTCAGAATGTTGATTACATATAAACCAGAAAGTATCAGTGAAGGTTTGCTTTGTCATAATCCTGTGCAAAATGAGAAAAATAAATATGCTAAAAATCTCATGAGTTTATGACTAACAACTCCACTCCTCAGACACAACAGTTCTTTGAAGCAGAAAAGATAGAGTTTCCTAAGAGTGGGGCCAAGGGAACAGAATGAAATCCCTTATTACAGATAAGACAGTACAAACTATATTCCAAGTGCAAGGCTC
Organism: Jacana jacana; assembly: GCA_013400555.1. Lineage (NCBI taxonomy): Eukaryota > Metazoa > Chordata > Aves > Charadriiformes > Jacanidae > Jacana > Jacana jacana. The sequence continues at coordinate 2,985 of VZTM01042799.1, read as the reverse complement.
ATTCCCTTGAACTGCCACCTCCTACACAATGCAAAGCACAGATACATAAATCACAACTGCTAAAGGAAACCAGCAAATAAAAAAGCTCTATCAAAACAAGACACTTCATTGTACTTTCCCTCTATGATAAAGAACAAATAACAAAAATAATAAGCCTGATGTCAGATGTTAGCCCTGTTACTAAATCACTACTAAAACATACTGTTTTGCTATAGAATACAGTAAGGAATCAAACAGAAATAGGAATAATAAGAAATAGCAGATGGGTGAACACTGTCCCTTGATTTCAATCCACTTTCTGGACTAAGGAGAAATTACAAAAATCGTTTTGTTTTCATTGTTTATTTTCATGGTCAAACCTTTCAGAAGTAATAAAACTAAAAATTCAGTCAGAGCTAAAGCTTGCCTGGCAATGAATAGATGACTGGAGTGCTCTTCTTTACCCATGAGCTTCCCTCAAAACCAGAGGAATCAAATTGCCTGCAGAAAACACACAACCTACTGCTTCTAACTATGAGCTGTAGGACTGTATCCCAAAATACCTTCATTAAATCTGTGTGCATTGCAACATATATGAAGTACAGAAATTTTGTCAGGATCTTTCTGTTGGTAGTTAATGCACAGGCTAAAATCGCTGACTCAAAATCCAATATGAGTAATGGCATTAATTTTTCAAATAACTCAATATACCAAATATGCAGTTTTACTAGGAAAAGAATAAACATCAAAGAGATGCATTTGGGCTAAAATGGACATAAACCCATAAAATATTCAAGGACAAAACCATTTCACAGAATGGGTAACTCATAGACTAAGTTTTCTCAGTTTCATTACAGACTTCTAAGGGAAAGTTAGATTTCAAACCTGTCTATTTTAAAGTAAATAGAATAACTGTACTACGAACGGATTAATTTTACAGCCTTTTTTTAAATGTTTACCATATTGAAAACTGTAACATTTGAAGGTTTTCTAAGAGATTAATTATTGCCATGATTATTACAATTTCAGTTTCAAATTTTTTCACTAGGTAGGGATTGTATAGATTTTGTTATTCAAGGATAACATAGCAAAACCACAAACAAGATTTATGCGTAACAACTTTCTTTTTTCTGTATTAAGATAACCACAATCTTCTTCATCTCATAGGACCTAAGACTTCTGAAACAGTTAGCTAAAGTTTTCCCTACAAAGTCAATGGAAGAAGCAGCAAGAAAATCCATGTGACATCATTTGCTTCCTGCTTATGCCCTAACTCCTTTTTTCATTTCTGTCTTTCAATAGCAGAATCTTGCAGCAAACCTTCTAAAATCACCAGATGAAATTTAGTTTAGGATTACTTTATTTGGACTCGTCCATGTGGAGAGCTAATTGATAACCACATTATGCGTTCTCCAAAGCAAGTGGTAAAAGCCATTAGTGCCTGCTTTTCCTCATGCTGCCCTTCAGGCAGCAAATCCACAGGCTAGCACCTACAACTACCTCATAAATAAATTATTCATCTGTCACTTCTGAGTTCACACTGTATTCTAGCCTTAAAATCTCATTGTTTTCAAAGATGTCTTAGGGGTTACTAAATTTGTAGGGTAACAAAAAAATTCAAATGGTTATGCATATAAAACCAGAAGCAGACTTTTAAAAGACCTATAGCAGTTAGTCTAGAATCAGACTAAGAGATTATGTAGCAGTTTTGGGAAATGTCTCTTGGACAAGGAGTTACAAAGAATAAAGGGAAGCGTAAGAATCACAGTTGTGAAAATGCACTTGACAAACTTTCTGCCTATAACAATCATTAGACTTGATATCTGCAAAAACCTCACAATACCTATTTGATAAGAAAAAGTAACAATCTAGATAAGTATCATTTTGAATACAACTAATTGTAAAAAGTGTTCCAGGCTTTGCCCCAAAAATGACAGAAGAGACGGATTAGAGTAAAACAGCTGGGGAAATAACTGAAAAGTATATCTGAAATATCTGTGTATGTAACTTACATAGATATATAGGGGAAATATATCTACATACACACAAACACTTAATTTCCATATGTAATATATACATTCATATATAAAAATACAGAGAAATCACATGTGGAAAAATATACGTGGCTATGTACATAAAAATCATATGCATAGAAATATCATGTATCCAGAAAATATACAGAAATACATATAGAAATGTCTAGAAATCACATTTTTATATATATAAAGAAACCATACACAAAAATCAAAAAGACATATTATGAAAAGGGAAATAAGGCAGAACCAAAATCTGACAGGGACACATTATCAGATCATGAGGGAGAAGAACAAAGGGTAGTTTAAAGAAGACCCCACTGCTTCAGTATCTCAGATCAAAGTCTATCTGGAAAGCTAGAGAGTTTTCCATATGAAAGAATAAGGTACCTTTGACTTGGTTTGTTATTTCTAATATTTTTCATCATTTCAATTTTTTTATTCTTTTCCTTTCCTTTTTCACTTCTGATATGTAAAATATTATAATTTTATTTCCTTTACTGTTTTTTACCTAAATTTTCAGTAGACAATTTGATAGTCATAACACTTCAGTTTATTTTTCTTAGTACTTTATACTTAGCTCTTTGGGTAAAAAAAAAAAAAAAAAAAAAAAAAAAAAAAAATTTTTTTTTTTTTTTTTTTTAAAAAT
>VZTM01042797.1:857-28160 GCA_013400555.1 Jacana jacana | reverse complement strand
TAGAAGGTCAGAAACATTCGCAATAGCAGAAACCTTGAATCCAGTAGAAATATCAGAACAGAGAGGATGAATATGCATAGTCACTCAACTCATTCACAGAGCAGTAACCAACATAATGCAGTGCCTCATCTTTCCTTCCAAGTCAGTTCTGCATGACAAGAATTACAACAATACAGGCTGCATATGGCAAAAGAAAAGACCATAAGCTTTTAAGGAGGAGATGAAAAGGACTTTCTGCATTAGCAATGGGTTGGTCTTTCTGCTGTAGAAGAATAAAGTGAAATTCTACATGAATGGTTGAGTAAGGAGCAAGACAGATGAGTGGAAAACAAGGTTACATCTGAGCAGTGCTAGAAACAATTTTTATTCCTAGATGGGCTTCCAGACCCTAATCAGAGCTGTAACATCACTATATGATGTGGGGATGTAAGTCCTGTGAAGGTGGTGCTGAGTGAAGACATACCACCTCCTTTTCTTTTCTTCCTCTTTGCTTCACATCTGCAGTTTATGTTAGGTATATTTCATCAGAAAAAAATCTCATGTATACTTAGGATGTTTTTATTACAGTGCTTACACCCATAGCTTTCACAAGCTTTTCTGCTTTAAAGCACTTCAGTTCCAATAGTCCAAAATGGATACATTTCCTTAGGAATTTGATGACCACTCACTTTTATTGCTGAAGATTCCTTTTGAGAAATAACACCAAAAGAGGGAATTAAACATTAGACTATTTGAATTTTTTCTCTGTACAACTTTTTGGTGTCCTTTTTATTTGAGAGTTGACTGCATACCTCGTAAGACACTAATTTTGGAGCTAGAGTGCAAAACCTAAAGAAATAGAGTTAATACAATCTCACTAACATTATAGTAAATTGCATAGTTTGGACACAGCAGGTGACAGCTTTTGGGTGTCAGAAGATACCAAATACACCATTAGTTTGTTGGATGGAAACAAGAACCCATTGTAATGTTAAGCCAACTTTGGCAGCTGTATCATGTAGATGCCCCGAGTAGCAGCTGATCAACCAACTGAATTAAAGGTTACAGAGAGGTAGAAATATCATTCAGGTTCTGTATGTTCTCACAAATCGTTCATCTGCTACTGCTGCCACTAAGATTCTGGCCTGAACTCCTGTTCTGAAGGCTAAAAGCAAATACCGCAGACTCTCACTGGTTTTTCTCTCAAATGATGGTTGAGTAAAGGTCATAGTTTGGAGAGATTTTCTGCATCGAGTGCTGGCTTTCTTAAGACCTTTATGTGGAAGTTGCTACTTTATTTTCTTTGAAAAAAGGCCTTGGTAGATTCTTTTAAACAACAGATTAATCTGTTCTTTCTTTCATCTACTGGTCTACTTGAGGATCACACCTATCCAGAAGAGTTTGTCTCCAAATCATTTATTCCAGCATTTTACTAGTGAAAGCAATCATTGAACGCAATTTTTCATTAGTTCTTCAAGTTCTATCTTAAAACTAGTTTGGATTTCTGTGTTTGTCTCTTTACCTTTCAATGCTCTAGGAGGTGGTGCTTCTGTTAGAAAAAGAGGGCTAAGAAGATGATCAGAGGGCTGGAGCACCTCTTCTATGAAGACAGGATGAGAGAGCTGAGGTTGTTCAGCCTGGAGAAGAGAAGGCTCCAGGGAGACCTTATAGCAGGCGTTTTGGTACTTGAGGGGGGCCTACAGGAGAGATGGTGAGGGACTCTTTATCAGGGATTGTAGTGATAGGATGAGGGGCAACAGTTTTAAATTAAAAAGACGTAGATTTAGATTAGATATCAAGAAGAAATTCTTTACCATGATGGTGGTAAGACACTGGAACTGGGTGTCCAGAGAAGTTGTGGATGCCCCATCTGTTGAAGGCCAAGTTGGATGGGGCTTTCAGTAGCCTGGCCTAATGGAAGGTGTCCCTGCAGGCAGGGGCGTTGGAATTAGATGATCTTTAAGGTCCCTTCCAGGTCTAAGCATTCTATGGTTCTTTTTCTTGTTCACTCTTCAGCTACACCTTGATTAAGGAAGTCAAATTCTATTAAGGGTGGTGGAGTGGCGGAGCACTTGCCATTAAATGGTCTAGTATTACATTTTATGACTGATAAACATGATCTATTCAGGACAAAAGCTCTTTATTAGATCAGATATTTGGACTGAAGCGACAGTTCACTATAGAGGATCACTCATATTTTGCAACTGTGATAGGAATGAGGTGAGTTCTTTTATCATAGTGGTCCAAACCTGACTTGCTCCACTGTTGTTCTTCTCTTTAGACCCAGTTAATTGCCAACTGAACAATGCAGTTATCGGTGGCTGATTTATTTAGGAATATGTTTGATCTGAAAAGCCTAAACCACTGAAGTACAAGAGGGCATGACTAAAAGATTCAGGTACAAAGCTTAGGAGCTTAGGTAATTGCTCATAGAAAATGTGATCAGCTCTACATGTCAACTTACACAAAACCAGAGCTACTGAACCTTCTGAAAAAAGAATACCGTGTTCCCAAAACTAAGTAAACAGGTCAAATTGTATTCACCACATTCACCATAACAGTGGAATAAGAGAGTCAAGGGAGTTACTCCATTGTAACACACAAGCACACAAGAAAACAGATTCTGACTAATTTATGTCAAAAGATTTGACACTTTTCATAACTATAACCATAGCTACCTATATTGAATTAGGACTGTTACAGATATCTTGAGAACATTTATTCAAGAACTGTCCAAATATAAAAATTAGAACATTACAACTGTAGCCATTATTTTGGTACATGTATTTAGCCACAAAATGTATAATTCTTGCTTTGCATTTTGACAAGACATTGTGGGAAAAAGCTTCTGATGGTATTACCGAGTTTCACACGGGAGCTGGCCGCCTCCGAATATTTAAGCTCTGAAGCAAAAGTAAGAATAAATGGACTGAAGACTGTGCATATGCAGTATAGCTGCTGATCTATATTAAGAACACTCAAAACAATGTATATGCTCTAGATATTCCTTTATACTACTTTCAAACTTACTTACAGTTCTGACATCCAAGAGAACTATTAAGAGGGATTAAGTGCATTATTTGAGTACCTAAATCTGTATTGTTCTAAACAAAATTGAGAAAATAAGTTGTAGTTGTATTTCACAATACAGTTTAATGTAATTAAAATCCTTCCTAAAAGAAATTGGAATATGAAGCTGAATCCTCCTCTTATTTCAAAAACTGACTTTTTTTCTTATTGTTGCAAAATGAAAAAAACTGTGTTGTTGCAAAAGATCTCCATGCTAATGAGATCTGTTGAACCTTTATGCTATTTAGTTCTATTATACTTACTATCTTGCTTTATTGAATTTGCAAAATAGTTTGTTTATCTTCATTCTGGGAAAGTAGGTGGCTATAATTTGCAAATATGTCGGTCAAAAATAGACCAGTTAGATGTTCTTGGCTGGCACATTGTCAACAAACACAATGAGTTCCTCCCTCCTCTCTCTCTCACACACACTTCTTTCTCTCTTACATGCACACACTCAAAAATGTCTCCAGTAGAGTAAAATATTCACATTAATACTGGAAGCGATGGAGAAGAACCCCGGCCGACATCCCATCTGTTCCCATGAATTAAATTTAGAAATCATATGTAATATAGACATTTCTGTCTGAATATCATAAAGCCCTGACACATTCAGGCTTTCATTAAAAAGCTCTGAGATGTGACTTGAATAACAATCTGTCTTAGCTAATTAGTATTTTCAGTTTAGCATATTCACTTTCAGACGTATTGCTGTTTGCACATGGTAATTTAGGTAAACAGAGCCCATCCACAGCTGCATCAATTAACACTGCTAATCAAAACTGAATTCAGGTAATTAGGCACATTTATGCAAAAAGTGTGTAATTTGTGGGGAAAGCTAGATTCTTCAGTAATATTTCAATAAGTAGGAGTCTCTTTTTGCAAATAAGACAAGGAAATAATGATAAATCAGCTCTAACATATACGTGATGCATACTCAGTGACAAATATCTAAATTAAATCTCACTAATTGGTCTGTATTTTCAGAAATTGGACTATATTTTTTCATATAAATGTTTTCCTCAGTATTTCTATATGGAAGAGTAGATTCATTTCTGACTAAAGGTTTGGTGATTATTCCAACTGGACTTTAAAAGTTAATGTTTCCTCAAGCAGTTTTTGAACTGTTGAACATAATGGCCCAACTTGTTCTCATCTCCAGTCAGGCAATTTTTAATGAAAATGCCCTCACTTCATCTTCAATTTAATTTCATCAAAGAAGGAATATCTTACTTTATTTTAAAGAAAAGCTTCTAGAAATTACATTCTTGAAATAGGTGATAGAAGAAAAGTAGTAAATACTTCAAAAACATTCTGCCACAAAGTTTTACGACAATAGCTACAAGGTCAACATCCTTGCCTTCCCTTCCCTTCATTCCAAAAGCAGAATTTGAAACAACCCAAAAACTACAAAAACCATCAAAATGGTGTAAGAAACTGTAATCATAACAGAATTTTCATTTCTACTGAAATGGAAAGAAGCGTTAGTTGTAACATTATACCCCAAGAGCTATTCAAGTTCAGTTCTCTGTTGTGTGTTCTTTCAGAAAACTACACAAGTTTGATGGGCAAAATATGCAGTTCCCACATTTGTAGCTAATTTTCCATAGATTTTAAGACTGACCAAAAAAAAAAGTACCTAGACAATTACTGGTTTTTAATAGAAGTCTAAAATAAATCTTCCAATTTTGCCAACTACCAGCTCAATTATTCTTTCTAAAACAAATACGACAAAATAATTTTACTTCCAAAGTAGTACAATACATTTACTCAGACTAATTAACATGTATCTGATGCCCTTAAGTCAGGGTAACTTTTGGCGGGGGATATACAATCCATTTACATCACACAGATTTGCAACATGGAATATGTGAGTTTTGCTAAAAACTTTGGTGTAAAGAAAAAACTTGTTCAGAACTTTAAGGTCTAAGCCAATACGGCTATTGAAATTGCATTGTGTTTTGCAGTCATACGCATCCAAGTGCACACCTCACTATTCAGAAAGTTTTCTCTGTATGGAAAAGTGTGTTTTCTCTGTATGGAAAATTTGTTCTATTATGAAAATATGTATGAGATAACAAACATGCAGTTAAAAGGGTATAGAATGTTCCAATTTTCATTTAGCTATCAGCAGAGCAGACTATTGAGAGAATACTGACAGAGTTCAGAGTAAAAATAAAGCTTGTGGAAGAAACACAATTCTGAAATATTTTCTATCCACATAATCACAGTGACTACTGCTAATGTAGTGAAATGCTACAATACTGAAAAAGACTATCTCTAACCAATTATCAGGATGGCTTGAAAGTATACACAGTTCCCTACACCATCCTTGCTGGGGGCAATGGGAAACAACATTATAACGTCACCTTTTTTTCATTTTTCTCTTGCAAGAGAGAAACACTCACCTACGTGTCATACCACATGCTAAGCAGCTGTCCGATCTCTCATATGGCTTATTAGCATTGACAAACAGTGGGTATCATCAATCTTATGTGACCTGTGTCTAAAAGAACTTACCCAGCTCAGTAAATGCATTTTAGAAAGAGCAAAACAGAAGGTGCAATGACTAACTGTTTATTTTAGATGTTATACCCTGTAGGAAGCGAGTACAGTGAAAACACTAGCCTCCCCTGCCACCCACCATGATAGTACTTTTTTGGCCTAAAGCAGTCAGACATAGCAAGTATTCCAAAAGATTTTCCCAGAAATATTTTACTATGCTGCCCTGTCTCTTCTACCTGACTACATCAGTAAATATAAACACACATTTAGGGGCATTTCTTCACTGAATGCCTATACAGCATACATTATTTTACTTGATCATGAATTGTTCTGCTGGCCACCCATTTGAAAACTTTATATGGTGTTATAGTATCATTATTTCTTGAGATTTGGAATTTTTGTTTGGTGTTGAAGTTTAATAAATGTATGGCAGCACTAGCTGATAACAGACAACTGCATCATGGACATCTCAAAAAATAGAATGTCATATGAAAGCTGGCTGTTACAATGGGAATTTCTCACATATGCAGCTGCACTCTTTTTCCTCTCCTGCATTGCTCTACTGAAAAATATGCAAAGAGATGGAGACATCTAGCTACTAAAATTCTAAAAAAGTTGGCTGCTATATAGCTGCTATGGTTAACTAAAATGCAATGGACATGTATGACTAAAAAGATCCTGTCAATACTGTTTTCCTCAATTTAAAGAAGAGTTTCATCATACTCCAAGCACTGAAAAGCAAAGGATTATAAGCAAAACAATAAATATTTAATCTCATATTTATTTTTTGCATAGAGCATGCATCTTGTTATTCACAATGTAAAAAGCACTGAAATGTTTCATGTCCTCGGTATTCATAGCATTAAATCAAGAACATACAAATATTTCAGTCTGAGGAAAGCAGAAGCAAGAGCCCAGAGCCAACAATTAGTACTGTACACCTTAAAAGAGTTAAAAAAGCTCAATAATTTACAAATGTTGAAAGAAGTGTTAGTTCCATAATTAAAAATCAGGCAGTGATCCTTTTGGCAAATGGATCTCTTTGTTAAACATCNCCTCTATACTTTTGCCAGCTGTTCCATTTAGGTCACTCCACCACAAGTTTAGCTTTTATCTATTCCTCACTTTCTTCACTGGGTCCCAGAAGCAGCAGCCCATCTCTCTGAAGGCTGTTTAAAGTGTAAATGAAAAGACGAGACAGAAGTGAGCCGCTACCTCAGGGTCCTTAATTTCTGAACTGCAATTCCTTGGACTTCCCTACCTTGACAGTTGCAATATGAAGTCTTCCTTGATGAAAACTGAAGAGGAAAGATGAATATGGAATGCAGATAGCATATTCACTATCATTTTCATGCTTTGCAGCTGCATGAAAGAATAAGAAAGTGGCAGAAAGTCCACTCAAGGCCAAAAAACTGCGGTAGCCCTTCTGCCCTTCAGCCCAACTCCCAGCAATACTGATGCTGACATGCAAGAAAAAGTTTTCAAAGGGCTATTTTATCTCTTCTCAGATAGTCAGGGAGAGATGGACTCAGGGAGAAGAAGTAAAATAAAAAAAATATTTAAAAAGGTGGTAGTTTGACCCAGTAGACCATGTGCCAAGGACCACAAAGAGCCCTGATCCACTTGCCTCCCTCCCCAGACCAGCAGGCAAAGGAAAGACACAGTGGTGCTGCAAGGGCTTGTTTATGCAAACTGAACCAAGCTCAAGTAACTAAATTGCTTCTAATTTACTATTAATTTGGTGCAAGCCTTTTAACAAACATACCGTTTCTTACCAAAAGCAACAAAAAGATGTGAATTTCAAATGGATCCAATTATAATGGTTCTAGTTAGTGTAAAGTTAAGCCCTTAGAGAGTCACTATAGTCCTTCAGAACTGCTTTTATAACAACACACGGATCTCTTAGCATGCGAAAATTAAGTGTAATTCATTACAAAACAAACCACTGTCCTGACATTCATTTGTCTGTTAAAAAAAAAGAGCAAGGCAGACACTCGACACTCTGGGAGGAATTTCTAATGAAAGATTCATAAAAAATGCAGCAAGCGCATTGCTGCGGTCTTTCAAATTTAATATTAATTAATAAAGTTTGCACACACAGATACCAACTCCAGTGTGAAACAGAACTACAAAATCCATTGGAAATGAACTTTCTAGGTTTTCAAAGGCTGCTCAGTAGTTTAGGCACAGCAGCTCCAACGACCACCTGCATGACTTTACATATGCAAGTAATCCCATGGGTTTTAGTCAACTGCTAAGACTGTGTCCTGATCCTACCCATCCAGCATGACGTACTGCCTCCAACCTAAGAAACCACTCGTGGCACATTTAGCAGGAAGGACCAGAATCACAGTGTGGTGCAGTGATTCACACACCTGCACTTAGCCCACACTTGAGGAAGTTCTGTCAGCCAAAAAGCACAGTTCTGCAAGCTTGTAAACCCGACTTTAAAGGGAGAAGGAACTAAAAACCAGCAGGAACAATATGCACGCGGCTTTACTTCTAATTCTGCAGTGGCTCACACAGGTAAGCAGCCCAGCTTCAGTGAGCTGCCTTGTGAGGCTCAATAGGAATTCTCACCTCTATGATGCTGCTGGCTCAAGGTCTACAGCCTATACTAGTCGGTAAAGCGTATCTACAGTGATTTTCATTGCTTACCTCGGTGATGTGCTTCCATGCATCTCTGCATCATCCTGCATCTCAGGGCTTGTTGCAGGTGGCTGCTCTCAAGCTCCAGTGTTCCCATGGCAGGGCTGATCCGGTGGTGACGAGCAGAGCAAAGGCAGGTTGCCACTGGCCAGTTCTACCAGAGCCCAATCGCACGCCGTCTGCAATCACATCTCACTGAGTGCAAAAGGAAAATTAAAACATGTTTTTCTCTTACACTTGAATGACACAGCATACTGTTCTGTGTTTGCATTTAAATTGGACAGAATAATTTACCACTGGCTTTTAATTTCAGAAGGGTTAATCACCTCAGCAAAGGTCAGTCAAACTTTAATCTCCAATAAAATTGCAGTAGCTACAGTCACCTGCAGGACATTTATTATATTCTTATTTCTATGCAAAAGAATGCATCGCTAATCTTCTAACTCTTTACATTAGCACATTTGCCATTAACATTTTACTAAAATTATTAATTCCTCCGAAACTATTACAAGAGCTCATTTCTACACATCTCAGAAGATAATCCTGTTAAAAACCAGCCACATCTACTGTGACATTGCTTTAGTTGTCTGCTCTAATCCTTACAACCGTTTGATACTCCAACCGAGTTCTAACAATGCACAAAGTCTCAATTACACAAAATATTATAGGGTTTAGTTTAGAACAACAATATACTGGTTTAGCAACTTAATCTTCCCTATTGTCTGCAATCACAATACTATTTTGCCATTGTTCACAGTAATTTCTATTCAAAACAAAATATAGATTCTAAATTTTGTTTAGCAGCTCCTGAAAGGCAGTAGATTTATGAGGGTAAGTTAAAATCTAGAGTCTGTTACTGATTATAGGAATAATCAGGATGATAGAAATATTTTTCTGGCCTGGAAAAAAAGTATTTCCCCACAAAGTAAAAGACTCTTTGGAGGCATAGCCCATTAACATGGAAAGAAATAAAGAAAAAAAATATTTTAGTCGGTATTTCCAATTTGGTCTACTTATTAAAAATAATTTATCTGCAATTAATTTCACTGAAAACTGCAAAGTATCTCTGAACAATTCAACTCAGGATTAGTTTTAAATTATCACTGCAATAATATCAACTCAAAACTGGAAAACTGTATAAGAGAAAACTGCAAAATAGAAAAGAGCGCATCCCCAAAACATGTTGTTTTTAAATAAACATCAGCTACAGCAATATATTCCTTCAAAAGTCCACTATAACAATTTCATCCAAATGCTCAGAACTATTTTACCTGTAAATATACAGAGAACAAGAGCAACAGAAAACTCAATGAGAGCTCATTAGAGAACTGAAACACAATGCAAACAATTAACTTCCCAAATTTTAGATACTGGTACCAAAAAGTCAAAATTATTTGGGCAGAAAAATATTAATACCACCAAAATAAATGGGTCTCCCTTATACTCCTACCATGACCATATTAGCTTCTGTGAGAAAGAGAAGGAACCATCATATGCCATCTCATTTCTATTTAAAATTGATTTTTTAGCCACAATAACATTTTGACATACCGTAATGTAAATAAACTGTTCTTTCCCATCCCAATATTTCCTTCTCTGTCTCTCTGTCTCTCTCTGTCTCCGTCTCTCTCCTCTTTTTGTTTTAATATATGGCACACAGACAGACACACGCCCCCGTCACTGTCAATATGCACACTCATTAGCAATATGTCAGGCTGGCATTTTCAACACATACTCCAGAGCATAGCTGCACTACCACGCAGCGCACACACACACACACACACACACACGTAAAAATACAGTTGCAGTGAAGAGGAGCTCAGCGGAATCATTTTTTTAACTTGGAAAACTAGGTAAAACATACAAAAGGAGTAAGTGAGGTTCTCGGGTAACATTTTATAAAGGTGCTGCAAAGGGGCTCTCCATCTAAAAGAACCGGCGCTGCTGTTGTTTCACACACACACACACACACACACACACACACAAATATGCATATGCAAAAGCGAATATTTTAGCAGGATACTTTAACGCTGAATTACAAACACAAGTTTATGGGGTTTTCCCCATTTTTCCCCTCTTTTTAAATTACCTCCTAACTTGAAGTAATGAAGGGAAAAGAGGTATTACAAAACGTAAACCCGAACTGAACTACAAGTTCCTAGAATATGCACTAGCACCAGCATTTGTACTTTCTCCAGCTGAGAACATTAGCTACGAAAACAACTGCATCCGTGTTTTTTGCAGAAAGCATCTGGCAAGACAACAGAGACCACTTAGAAAGGGTGAGTAGCACTGAACTGTAGTTTTGATTATTCGCCTTTTGATGCACTGATAAAATATTTTCTAGATTGCTATTGCCACTGCTTTAAAATACAGCCGAATAGCTTCACATGGCACCCTGAAATGAAAGATACCATCAAAGGATCGTCTTCTTCATTTTTCAAAAGAACAAACGGGGAGAAATGTATGGGGAAAGAAACATACCTTTAGTTATCCCAGCGAACGACTTCTCAGCACATCTTCATAGTCCTGCGGCTCCACCGGTACAAAAGTCGACACTGCAGCGCTTGTGATCTCTGTGACAATGGCATCATACTGCCGGCAATTTTTTCGATTAAACTTCTCAGACATGGTAGCAACTTTGTTAATTATGATATTAGCCAGCTGGCGGGTGCAATCAATCATCCACTGTAAGAAAGCCAGACAAAGAGACATCTAATCATTGCAACCAGAGCAGATAAATTTTGTTCCTTTCTTATACGTGTCACAGATTCTATCCCTCCTGACCCTCTACACAGCCATCGACTGTCAAATTTAGATTCAGCAAGCTCCCAGCTTTTCTTTATCCCTGCCTTAGATCTGAAACTCCTGGTTATCAGGAAGACAAGCGTCACCAGCTGTCTCAGAACAGGAAGGCAATCAGGTGAATAGTACTTATTATCTCTCATTGCCTTCTGAGGAGCGACAAGATTGATTTTGGACCAACAACACATCCAGATCTCAGGCACAGCTACTACAGCGTCACATCTAAGAATGTGGTACATTCGTAAAGCTGACCTCAACCTTTATTAATAGTGCCTACCAAAAGTTTGAGGGTTGCTGGGTTTTTTTGGTGTGGGTTGGGTTTTTTCCTTCTCTGAGAGAACCCTTAAAGTATTTTTTTTTCTTCACAGCTGCAATGGCTATTCCCTTATTCCAGGCCTCCTTCCCCCCACCTCAAAAAACACAGGCAAGTCAACTGCACCATTACTCAGGGGACTGTGTTTCACAGTCGGATAGTCTTAATTGGGCCCACAGAAGCAGTTAGCTACCATTAAAGGCTTCTCTGTATACATCTTCCTCTCAACTAGTCTGATCATCTATAAATCCCATCTAGTGAAGCTTATGCTTTGAAAAGGTTAAAAATGCAAATATATTATTAGCCTAAATACAAAAGCATCCTAACAAAATCTGAGCTGAATGTTAACCTGAGGATCGCTCTACAAAAATAGGATCTTTGAGCTTTTCATTTCTGGCAGCATTGGACAATCATTCACTTACAGCAGCATTGGACAATCTTACACTTCTGCTCTAAGACCTTTTTTTACAAACTAAATACACCGCAAAGGACCAGAAGGTAATTCATATAAAGTAGAAACAAAAATTATAATAGCATAAGTGCCATATTTTGGTGCAAAAAAAACCCCTAACCCAACTTGGTACATTTCAAAATGCCTACTCACAGTTTCATCTAACTAATTAGTCTGGTGTACATAAGTCAATTAATGCAAATTTCTAAGGACATGCAAAAATTTTTATGACCGTTCTTGTATTCATAGTGATGGATTCATTGGCTGCCCTGGCACTTGGACCAAAGACTGCTTTTCCAAAACCATATCTTTTCAGACAATGTGATCCTATCTTTACTTCACCTTAATTTACGGCTAGTTTGATATTAAAGGTGGCATACAGCTATACTGCCTCAGACTCAAACAAGAATATGCTCTGGACTTAACAGCACAAAATTATCCCTGTTTTTAGTAAATCAGTTGAAAATGTTGTCTTTTTTTCCCGAAGTGTTCACATACAATTCAGATATTTTATTTATTTTATTTCACAGTCTTGAAATTCAAACAGAAAATAGCATCTTGTGGGACTAACAATTAGACACTGGCCTCACTGCCTTGAAATTACCATGTTGCCAGAACCTGCTTTGCCTTCAAAAAGTCAAATTTTTCTTTTTAGGTAACCTTCTCATTTGGAAAGTTTACGAGGCCAAATAAAAGAATCATTATGGTGTTCATTATTGGTCAAAAAACAATTAATTACTTTCTGATATTTGTCAGAAAGGATGAGGGCAGGAAAATAAATTACATCCTCAAATGTAATGTCATCACTCCAGTCACTTTGGATGACTGATGAAGTATTCACTCAGCTTCTCAAGCAGATATTGAAGACTACACACCAGTTCTGTGCTGCGACCTTTACCCAAACTGTTAACAAGCTGTGATCTAGCTCAACTACCTCCACACCACATTGTCACCCATGCAATGGCAGACATAGCTCAACCCTAGCCCAACTAAAATGACTTATTTCATTAAAAAATCTACCACCAAGAGGGTTTAACTCAGAAGGTAAGGAAGTCCTTCGTGCATTATTCCTTCTCATTTTTCTTGCTGTACTCAAATAAGATTTTGCTTTCTTTAGACAGCCTTTCAATATGAAGAAGTATTCCTGATCCTAGCACAGAGCTTTAAGGCAAGAGGAAATAACTGAGCGTAGCAAATGAATGAGGGACTTGAGAAGGGCACAAAAACAGGAGAGGCTGCCATAACAACTGATTCATTTTTCTGGAAGGTGAACCAAAAGCATCAGATACATAAGGCTATCCATAGCAGTATCTCCAGTCAGCCACCAGCATAGACGTGACCAGGTTCCTAAGCTGTCAGAACAGATCTGAGACGGTGGAATTGGAAAACAAACAAGATGGTCTCTGACAGGTCCAGATTGACAGTTATTTAAGAGTAGAATGAAAGAAGGATCGAATTTGGTACCCTACAAGCACTTACGTTTGTCCATTTTCAATAAATACATCAGGTTTTTCTCTCACTCGCACTTTTTCATTACTTCAGACTTCAGTGTGGAAAAATATGGAATTAGTCTCACTGATCCTCAGCTATTATAAACAAGGCAACTAGGCTCTCCTCTGTCACCACTAGGATGAAGGAGAGCATGACGGGGACCTGCTGAGCATGAATTATTATGCCTATTTCCATACTTAGATACTGGTGGAATGACTTGTCCACTGGATGTACTGCTCTTTCTATTAGCTATCATGGAGACAATGAAACTGGTCTGAATTCAGTTTTAACCCTGCTTGGAGCAGGAAGCTGGACTAGTTGGCCTCCTGAAGTCTCTTCCAAGCTGAATTATTCTATTAATCAATAAACTGACTGAGACAAAAGCAACATAAATGACAAAATTTATGAGATGATCCAAATTACATTAATTGCACGTGCAATTCTTTCAGGAGGGCAGGGCAGCTCCTCTAGGTGGTTTGGTTTTTTGAAAAAGCAGCCAATTTTTGCTTGTTTTGCCCCTCCACTAAGACAAAAAGATGAGAATTACCAAATCACCTAGACAACAAGCTGTTCAGAGACAAGGAAACATATGAAAGTGAATATGCAAAGAACATACACACAGACCTTTGTGGAAGCAACTAGACAACATAACCTTGTGGAGGTAGAGAAAATGAGTGGTAAAGGAAAAGTAAACTCAGACAGGTAGAAGAAAAACTTCCTTAGTAGGGAGGGAGGTATAGCAAAGGCTAAGGCACAGTTAACTTAAAACATGTCGAGTTTAAAAAAACAAGCCATGACCCTAATACTAGTGGTCCTGGCTTGAAGGAGAGGTTTATTCTGGTAAACACAAGATGACTCCATGATTTCCACAATATTTGCTGCATTCTCAGAGCACAGTAAATTGCCACCAAAAAAAAAAACCCACCAAAAAAAAAAACACCCAAAAAACCGAAACAAATCAAGAAACCTAACAACCCAAAAAAGCCCGCACTAAAACCAACCTAAAAGGAAGTAGGAGTAGAATTCTAAAGCAAAAAAAGAAACTAATATTCTAAAACGTGCTGAACTATAGCCACAATAGTATTTTACAACCCCAGATTGAGTTAAACCCATATAGTTTTAGTTATGTATACCGATTCATAAGCTTAACCTTCAAAATGCTTCTCTAATAAACCTTCCATTCATACTCTTGTACATCCTGTAAATCTTCCATTCAGCACCTCATTACAAAAATTAAGTGAAATTAAGCAATAATATATGTAAATTATACATTTAAAATAATGGGCAATGTAATGAAAGAAATACTCTTCACATTGTAATCCAGTGGGCTTTTAAATTAACTTTTAATATTCAGCAGCTGCCAATTAATAAGGAGAGCCTACAAGTTTGTGCTACAACACACGAACTAGGAGAAGGAAAGGGGCAACACAAGGGCACGAAGCCAATGCAGAATGGTGCACGGACACAGGTTGGCAGGCATAGGGGGAATACAGAGGGCAGAGCACAGGTCTGAGAAGCAACATCCCTCTGCGGTGAACCTCTTCCTGAAATCAGGAGCATCGAAGGCTCAGTGACACACTGACCTTCTCATCACTGACTCCCCCCATCACTCCAAGAAAGAGCATATGCAACTACAGACAGAGAGCTTATGGTATAGTTTCTCATTTTTGGCACATCATACGCATCAAAAATAGTCATGGATTTTATTATTTTATTTTTAGCAGTGCAAATCAAGAGTTAGACTGCATCATAAATTGCACGTATATTCCACTGAAAAGAAAGGAACCATAAAGTTTCACAGTGCGGAACAACGTCTGCAAAGGTCACACGTAGCTTCTCGAGGGGGAAGCGCCACGAGGCAGATGTGAAGAGGCCACATGTTGCGTCAATCCTTAGCACAGAATGAATGGAGGTGAAATATTAATGGAAAGCAATCTGGCTTACATGCTAGGAGCTGTGCAAGAAAGAAAAAGAGGGAAAAGACCATTTCTCCACCTGCATCATGATTAACAGTGCCAGTTTTATCCTGCTATATTATTGTCACTGCACATGAACTGAAGGACTTTTGTTCCATTCTGCTGTGACCAGCTGCAGACAAGCCTGAAAACTCTCAATTTCTTTTCCCTTGCCACTCCCTTTCTCTTGCACCAATGTTGTTATTCTGTTCCCTACACTAGTAGCCAGACATACCTCTTTTTATACTGGTCAGTAAGAATAAATACACTGGCTCAGACATCAGCATCCTGCCTTCGTCCAGGGACGTCCCTGCCCGTCCAGAGAAATAATATAAGGGCAAGCATGGAGCAATGTTTTCTGGGTATATACACTCCCAACTTCTCCCCATGGCATGGAAGTTTACTTAGTACAGGAAATGTCATGATGTTTCCATGCAGCACATCAGACAAGATTTCAACACAGTTCTCCTGTGCCGCAGAATGACAAAAATCAGTACCAAGAGTGCACAGTTAAATAACTGACAACATAACTGTAAAACAGGAAAGCTCATGTGAATAAGAAAGACTGAGCTGAAATGTAAAAAAATAAATTATACGTTAATGCAAAAAACAAAATGCAAGACATTCATTCCCATTCAGACTACAGACGAGCATTTTGTTTGTATCGTTCTGTAAAGATGAGGCAATAAAAAACTTGCATTGTCTTAATGGAAAGACATTTTTCATATATAAAGCACCTTCCCAGAGAGCCCCTCACTAGGTCAAGTGAGATATCTGAGCACCATGGCTCCAGGAGCCGGCAATAGCTCTTCCCTAAAGGTAATGTTTGCACCATTTTACAAGAAACTCACGTGCAGAAATTCATTCCCAATTTCGTGGTTAAAAAGCCTTTTCGTAAAGGTTTCTCCTATGCGAAAGTAAACTTACATCCCAGTTGCAGTTTATTTGCAGCAAACTGGAACTGGGATGGCAGACAGGCAGACACACACACAGAATGACATAACAACTGAATTAAATGAACCCTTATTCTGGAGACAGGAACACAAAATATGTTGGGAAAAACATGCCGCCATGTTACAGCAACACAAGCTCTGTAGATTATATGCTACTTACTTGTAATGTATCATTTTAAATTTTTTCACCAAAATAAAAAAATGCACTTATAGCTGAAGTAGCTTCCTAAAAGGATCCATTTTGTTGGAATAAAATTGAAGCATGTAAAACACTAATAATGTGGCAGAAACAAACTCTGGTACGTGACCCATTAGAAAGGGTGTATCTGCAGTGATCCAGTCAAAGTGACAAGCTAAAACACCCAACTGATATGAAATTTAAAAAATGGTCCACTAAAATGGTCAGTTTATTATTCATGCTAAAATAAAAAGTAAAAGAGTTAATGTATTACATTTTGGGTCTGCGTTTTCCAAAGGTAAGTCTCGAATTGTCAAACTGCCCAACGCAGGCATTCAGGATTTTAATAACTTTCCAAATTGACTTAATGAGTTTCTTTCAATACAATTAGTTAATTTCCTGACACATAATACTTTACACCTGATTAATTTCAGAGCAGTTAAAAAGCAATAGCTCCAAAGAAAAATAAAAAAAGAGAGAGAGAGAGAACAAGAAAGCCAAGTCAGTAATAATTTTTTTTTTTTTTTAATTCTGAATTTCTTTCTTATATACTCTAAAACTGGACTTTACATCAATGTCTGTTATCTCTTATTTTCAGCATCAGAGGACAACAAGCTCTTATACAGTCTTATGTAAAGCAGTACCTCGAAGAAAAAGATCTAACAGTAAGAGAAGCACAGTTCTTGGGTCTGGGCATTTTTTGTTTGTTTGGGGAGGGGGGGGAGATATTTATTATACCATGTAAAATGATCACAATGCTTTTTTTGCAGCAGACGTAATTGTATCGTGTAAGACTGAGATCCTTTTCAACTTTCATTACAAAAAAATGTCGTTATGAATAGTGGTATCTACCTATACCACTGTGAAATCAAGACTATCATAAATCATTTTGTAAGGCCAATTTAAAAATCCTAATGTTGCAAAGTCTTGCAATAAGGAATACAAGGCTGTGTTTGTTACACGCCACTGAAGTTTTCAAAGCTGCCAAAAGAACATGGATACTGAAATATTACAGATGTTCAAGTCCATTCTGCATGATATTCCTTTTAAATATAGCTTAACAAGTTCAAAAGGGAAAATGTTGGTTTCCCAAAACAGGGTGGTTTGTGATGTTTTTCACTTTAGAAAGATGGTATTTGCACAAAGATATTAAAAGACTTCCATGTAGCATGGGTGAGTGGGTCATATGTAGTTGACCAAAGAAGCACGACTGAAGGATCCCTCTCCATTTGTAAATGGAGGGTTCCCCATCATGTAACAATCAACTGCCCCAGGCTCCACTACGCCAAACAGGGAGGTCGAAGTTCTATAAATGAAGTACTCTCCCACCAGTATATGGAGAAAAATATGAAATAGCTCTGATTACGCCATGTATGCAAGATGCTGGGCTGCAGTGAAATATGATAAAACTCTTATGAACAAAGAATCTTTAAGATTTTAGCTGTTGAAGACCAAAATCTCTTTGCTCACTTGAAAACGTTCTCGCCACTCTAGCATTAATGTTCCCTAGAAAATTAAATTGGTACTCTCACTTAAAGCTGAACACTGATTTAAATCTTTTTGAGAAGTGAATTTAAACTCTATGGTGTAAGTGCAGGAATCAAATATACCATTATAAAACGGTGTGTTGACAGTGCCAGTTTCAACTAAAAAGTATAATCAAAATTGTTCCTCTGCTGGTTTCATTTGAAAAACAGTAATCCCTTGTTGGCTGTCATATTTAAATTTAAGGGGAAAAGAAAAGAAAAACCAAAATCCTAGCTGTAGCTCACTGTTTAACTGCGCTAGAACACAGAACTTGGAATGAAAGCCGCCTGGAGCAGAATAAACCTGCAGTTTAGAAAAAGTATCACTTCTTAATAGTACCTAAGGAACCACTTAATTTTGAACAGGACTTTAGGTGGGAGATCCTTAAATACATGTTCGTGTGTTAAGCTGCCGTGGTGGTATACCTCAAGAAAATACTGTATTATACTAGTTCTGCAAGACAATGCTCAGTGCTGCTGTAGTTCAGGTGTCGATAACCAGTAGCAGGATAGTCCAGACATATATACTGTTACATCCTACAGTTCTTTGCTATTTCCTCTACTTATGACAAATATCAGGTGCAGTAATCTGCAAGTCTGCAAACAACCACGTGAATCCCATTTAAAGATTCTGATCACGGCTCTAAAACGCAAAGTGCCAACCCTAAATAAACATGGCTCTTAGGGTCTTCGCCTGTGCTTTTAAATATCCGCACCAACTTAATTATCATCGTGTTAAAGTTGTGCAATCAAGTTCATTGCACATAAAAAGCCATGCCAAAAAGAACAAAGTAAAATTGATGGATTCGAGTGAAAAAAATTAAAATAAATAAAATAAAGCTCTAGCTAGGAGTTAGGAAGATCATGCATTAAGATGAAAGATGAAACAGATGCAATACACAGCAAAGATCAAAGAGCTCCATCAATTCATTCTGAGAGTCAAAATCCAGCTGAGCATGGGAGCCCTGTCCGCATAATAAGAAAGGTTGACTAAAACATAAGGATTAAACAGATGAGCTGTCTCCAGTGAATGTACGGCACAGGAAGCCCTGCTGAGCCACTTGTAAAGACACTTTGGAATTGTACACCTGCTACTCCACAGTGAAACCTACAGGAAGCCTGCCTGGAAGGGGAAAGAAATCCACTAATGGACTAAATAGCTATCTTTAAGAGAAAAAAGAAACGAGTCGATACAAGAAAACGGCAGCTAACAGATTTTACTCCTTCCCCTCCATTTAGTTTATTTACCAAATATTTCTATCAAAAATTACTATAACAAAATCGTTATCGCCATCCTCTCATTCCCTTGAAATAAAAGAAAAGAGCTTAGCCCTTGCTTAAACCGTGAACTCAACCAACCACATATAGCAGGGTCAGCCTAGGATTCTCAATGAAGATATTAGTCACAATATTACTGGTTTGGAAACTCTTTTTGTGCTACAGCACTTATGTTAAATGGCCAGAGCTCTAATAACTTCAGTGCTGCAGGATTAAGTCTGACGATCACTAAAATTTTATTATTCCTAATACTGATGGCATTTTAAGTAATATTATCTATAAATCTTCACTTTTCTTGTCTACTCATTAGATAGAGATGAGACATTTCAACCATCAAAAAATACAGGTAATGATTAGCTTCTGTTCTCTTATTATCATCGGTGCTGAGAAAAAAAAACTAGGAAAAAAGCTTTTAATAACAGGTAAAAAACACTATTCAATTGGATTAATTTTTAATTAATTAATAATATTAAAGCAAAATTCCTACGGTGTGCATTTAGCCATAAAAACAACGCTTACATAAGGAAAAAAAGTGTAGCGCTAGCCGTCACTCCATTACTTAAAGGAGCTGAACTGCAGAGGTTTCTAAAACTGATCTGAAAGGATCAGTGTTATACGCTGCACCATCTTGCGAGGAACGGATAAAGGAAGCCTTCGCATCAGAAGATGGCAAACCATAACTTAAAACAATCAGGGAACAAAGCCAATTGAACCTATACGTGCTTGCAAGTTTCTTAAGGCTTAGCTTCCTGCTGGATGTTCAATTAATGTCAACTGCCTGCTACAGGTGGCTCTTTATTTATTTTTTAAATGAATGTTACTAACCTGCTTGTCCCACGAATGTTATTTACAATCACATCTTTTATTCCTGTTTCAGTTGACAGGACAATCTCTTCAAGGATCTGGGCAGAGCTGATATATTTGATTTTCAGGTTATCTACTGCCTGCAGATACAAGCACTTTGATTGTTTACAATGCAGGAGTAATTGGTAACCGTTAAATAACTCCAGAGACTGATTTAAGAGTCCTTCACCTACTGCATGAAAGTAGGGCTTCATCCCACAGCCCCTAATCTGGCTAAATACTATGAAAGCAGGATATTAAAAAATTAGCAAATGCAATGATAATTTAAAACATCTATCACATAAGCATTATACTAATTTTTCATGTTTAAATTGAATTTATATTTCAGAGTGGAAATTGAAACGAGACACAAACATTTTCAAATCTCTCTACATTTCCAAAATTAGTTGCAAAGAGGAATTCGTACAGCAATGTTTTAAGCAGAATATCTAGTGTTTCTTTCAGCACACCAAGTCAAAATGAGAACAGTTAAGACAAAATCCAGCAAGTATTCCTATGGGGAGTTTTATGTGTTGTTTCATTGGTCATACATTACTTCCTGATTGCAACTGTTCAAGCTGTGGATAATATTTAAAATAACTTTTTGAAACATTTGCCTAGCCTTAAGCAGTCAAATAGAATTACTCTGCTATAAACAAATCAAGCTAATTTTCCGTTTCAGCAAAAAGTCACAGAGCACATTTTAACTTTTATTTTCTGACACCATTTCATGGCCACTGAATTTAATGCTTCACAAAATGGTGTGGAAGCGCAATGCTGTTATGAACATACTGATTGCTGATGGAACTCCTCTGAACGTAGCATTTTGTCCTGGAAAACAGCTGGAATCCACAGTGGAAGATACTATATACTTCCAGGCAGCACCGTCATGGATGTAGTCTAAAGCAGATGCTAAAGCACACTGTGGAAGGCCACCCAGTTGGTGCTGTAGAAAGTTCACCATGCTGACATTCACAACAGAGCCCATATTCTCCATGGTTTAAGGAGCAAGGTCGAGGTAGACAGCAGGACACAAGGCATTCCTGGTTCTTCTCAGCCACTACAGCTCTTTTGGGAAGCAGTGCACTAAGACTTCTCCACTGCTTCTATATAAAACTAATTTGGGTCCTAAAGGGCTGTACGGTGACAGCACTCCACAAGTGCAGTTCCACATGCTCGTGGACCAAAGGAGACACTAGTGGCAGATCATGCATGCTTGTACAGTGCTGTGGCTGCTCTCGGGACTCACGGCATCCTCTTCAGCTCCAGGCAAGTCTAACTGCAGCCTCTCAATCACACTTGGACAGAGTTCTCTTTCTAAGAAGAAGAAAACTTACAGTAAACTATGATTTCTCCTAAATCTTTAGCAGTGTCAATTGCCTGACCTCTTGGGGCATAAACATGCTTGTTAGCACACTGTAAATCAGTCCAGAGGAAGCCCAACATTTTACAATTTACAGCCAACAGTGAGTGACACCAGAACTCTGCAAATCCCAGGTGTACATCCTGCAAAAATCACATAAGATATTTAAGCAGAGACTGAGGCAACCTATTTTCCAAGTAACATGGTAGATATACTATTGCTAAAATTTTACTGCCCATGGGAAAATCACAATGCCTTCAGACCAAATCACAATCATTTTCATAGAGACGATTCAAAGACATTTCTCTTGAGAGAGAGCTGCCACCTTGAAAAATTTTAACCTGTTTCCCCAGCTGTTTTGGTACTACAGCTGTCATTTAAAAGGTCATCACCATTCTTTTTGATAATGAAGGCATTACTTTACTTTCTCTTCCTTTAAATACTACTGGACAGTTTTAGATACACTCTTGAAATAACTTGCACACTGGCAGTATACAGTAGAAAATTTCAGAGCAATATGTGGGTAGTTCAGAAGCTCATGATAAGTCAAGAGCAGAAACTTGATCTATTGTTATTTTAACTACTAAGCTCTATACACGTTCCACAGTGGGACGTGTGTACTGGTTTATTTGAACACTACATCCTCAGCTCTGCTGTTCTGCATTTTTTTCATCATGTATGTATGCAGAGGCAGGAGAAGGGAAACAATACATTATCTCGTACTTTCAAGTAAAAAAACACAAGCTTTAAGTTTATAGTTCACCTGGGACTTTTAGAAAAAAATAATCTGAACATACTTATAAGTATGCTAAAAAAGCAACACAAATGCCCTCACACCTAATTCTGAAACATTTCTTCTTTGTGTGGATTAAAAATAGACTTGGTTTTGGCTCAACAGTAAATAAGAACTGTGATTATTTACAACTTTTTTTTTGGGAGGCAGGACTAAAATGTTCCAAGTCATACTGACATATAACATGTGCAAGAGACACACAGCTAATTAGTTTGGCATACTACTCTGGCTTGTCTCTCTAAACTTAGTTTGCTGGATTTCATTTCCTAGACTAAAAATACTGTTCTTTATATTTCTTGATGGAGAAGATCAGAGAATAAACTAAATGCAAAATACAGAGCAATTTCAAAGGACTACAGCTACCAGAGTAACCTTTTTTCTTTGCTGTCCTGCCTTCCAGTTTGTTTGAAAACTATACCGTACTCTAACCTTAGTTTTTCAACTACACATCAATCAGAAAAATATATTTTCTGAAGTAAAAAAAAAAAATATTATAACTCATACAAGGTTATTGAATGAGAGGTGAGTTTTACTGTCACATCACACACATGAAAAGCTGCCTATATAAAAGTGTCCATAAACACATTTTGTTCTCTTTAAAAATATGACAATATATAAAAACACATACAAATTGTTAATGCTATCATACCCAGCATGAATGCTGTTGGTAAATCTTGCTTTTGATACAATGTCATAAATAATCTAACTCTATGTCAAATGCAAATATTCAGTCCCATCTTGAAACATCACTGTCTGTCCAGTCTCGTTTAAGGAGTGGATATGGTGTGAGAACAAGGGTATTGGAGTTTGACCTATAGTTTATTATCTCCAGCAAACAAGATAACAACATGAGATGCAAATGAAAACAAGCAAACAACAAAACAACCTAACACACACCCCCCCTCCCAAACCGAGAGAAATGTATGTCCTTTAAGATTTAAAAGAAATGATCCTACACAAAACATGGCAATATTTCCTTGGTCTTTCATGTTCAACTTCCACTCATCAAGATCATGCTGCAGTATTCACTTGTACGTGATCATGCATACCTAAATCTGTAGAAAAAATTATCTTAAAGTCCAGAGTCTGAGCTCTTCAAAATGGATTACTAGCATTTCTCCAAGTAATTTCAGACACCAGCTGTTATAAGTACATTTAAACTTGCCTCACTTCAGCAATGATCATGCATTACTGTAGTTTTCATTATATCAAAAATGCTTCAGCTTCATCAGCAACAGATGAATTCATTAAATTCTTTATTAATTCAAACGATTTTTTTCAATTTTTTATAAGCCCCAAGGTTCTCTCCGCAATATCTCCTCCTTCTCTGTTCCATAAAATCGTAATCAATCTCTATTATTGTCATGAAAATGGTATTTGTCACTTTGCTGAGAAAAAAAAATAATCAATACGTCTTGCAGGGCAGAACAGGCATTTAATGCAGTGAATTGATGCCTGTTAGAGAAATTTAGCTTGCCAGCAGTTTGGGACAAGCTAATAGAAAACCAGAAAATTCACTGAAGGTTGACAGATGAATATACAGACATGCCACAAAAATTAATATTTGGGCATTTTGTATAGCCTGTCATTTCATATGCTGGAGAGAAAATAGATTTAGACAAGCAAATCCCTAAGGAATTGGTTTTTAAAAGGTAAAAGCAAAAAGCATGTAAAAAAAATAATTCTTCACTGTATTATTTTTATGTTTATATATGTTTGTGAAAAAGAAGTATTCTTAAACAATCTTCCATTTAAATATTTTGCTGCAAACATGATACTGATTATGAAAAAACTGCTGAGTGATAAAATAGTGCAAAGTCTCTGAGGCAATAGTGAACTCCTGATGCTTCTGGAGAGCATAGCATTACAAAAACAAATCAGAGCATTGCTTCAAATTGTACATAATCTGCACAATGGCATTGCTCAGAAAGTGTTCTGAATAATGAAAAAAAAACCCAAGGAAAACTGTCATAACCAATATCTAGAAAGAAATCCAGTCATACTTTTCATGACAAATACAGTACCCTCAAAAGAGCTGCTAGAATTATTTGAACCTTATTAATAAAAAGTTACACTTTAGAAATGCAATCCTCCTTTCTGTCTACTGCCATCTGCAAAAGCTGTCAAAACACTCCTCCTTCCAATTACATGCTTTCTGTCTTTCACTTGCTCTACCATAAGCCTATAATCTGTTTAATTCCCTTGTTTGGTTGGTTTAATAAACAACGCTTTTAAGTTGCAGGGCTTGACAAACCCAGCACCCACAAGTAGCAAGTTGCATTCAACCATCCCTCCAGGAGAATGTCAGCACCACTGAGCATAGAGACATCTTGCTGGTCACAGTGCGAAGAAGCACAGGGCACACCATTTTGGACTTTCATCGCAAGGCTACCTCTTCCTGAACTCCATTCTTCCTACGAAATCCCCCTAATTCTGGGTTGGATATAAATGGGACACATTCTTCAAGGACCTGCCTGAGGCTCCCAGCAAGCTCTAATAGCACAAATTTTAAAACTTATGGCTCCCACCAGTTCACAGAGCAGGAAACATGTTTCTAAATGCCTAAGGAGGCAACCAGCCGATTGCTTGTAGTGAAACAATCACACTCGATTTCCAGAGACTGAGCAAACGAGCCTGGAGTACAAGTGCCATTTGGGGAAGAGGAACCACGGGTTTTTTTCCATCATGTGCAAAATAGCAGTCCTGGGCAAAAGGAAGGGCTGCTAAAGATGCCAATAATTTTACATAACTTCTGAACAGTCAAACACCCATGTTCAAACATGGGAGAACAGAAGGGACAAAATTTAACACCTCCTTGCCAGCAAAACTGAAATAAGTCCAGGCAACAGAAGTCTATAATAAGGTGGACATTGTGGAAAATCTGCCTTCACCATTCTGCCATGGATTTAAAAATACACGTGTAAATTAGAAGTCTCCCCTGCCACTACTGCACTCCTTTCTGACGGCAGTGCTGCTAACACTGAACCACTTCATAGCCATCAGAAATTCGCTGTAGAAAGTGAAGGATTGTTAACATTACTGAGGTTCTCCAAAAATAGGAAACTTATTCTAATTTTGTGTTAATTTGTAAAAGAATTTGACCTTCAGCCTGACAAAATTCAGGCCAAGTTTCCAACACAGCAAAATTTAGGCTAAACAATAAAAGGAAAATAAATTTCTTATAGAAACATTATTACTGACAAGCCTAGTAGAAGGCCAACAGCCACATTATTTGCAAAACTTCTGCATTAAAAAAAAAAAAAAAGCCATACTCTGTAGGAATTTGGCAACAATAACATAGGGGTCCCTAAGTCAACTGTATGGTTTTTATTCCACAATCGGGCTCTAGCTGCTATTCTACATTATGGGATCATGCAGCTGGTGGGAATGACAAGAAGTCACTGTTGCATGACACTGTCAACATTTATATTTATGCTTTGCATGAGTGCAAACATTTGTAATTCACCCTAGGAAAGTTAAAGGGTTATTACAGCAGATGACAGAGTGTTAGTTCGAGCTATTTCAAAATGGGAGATGTTCCGATATACTCTGTCAAGTCTGATGTGTCAGACTTGCACATGGAATCATAGAATGGTTTCAGTTGGAAGTGACCTTTAAAGGTCATCTAGTCCAATCTCCCTTGCAATGAGCAGGGACATCTGCAACTAGATCAGGTTGCTCAAAGCCCCATCCAATCTAACTTTGACTGTTTCCAGGGACAGGACACCTACTATCTCTCTTTCACTTTAAATCCATTACCCCTTGTCCTATTGCAACAGGCCCTACTAAATAGCCTCTCCCCATCTTTCTTACAAGCTCTCTTTAAGTGCTGAAAGGCCACAATAATGTCTCCTGGGTGCTTTCTCATGTGGTGAGAAAATGAACACACATGCTATGCCGTGGAAGTTACACTTCCAGGGATGTAACCTGGAAGTTACATTTTTGTCAGAAGTGCAAAGCACAGTTTGGTGTAAATGCAAGTCTTTACAAATTTTCCAGTACTGGAAGCATTTGCAACATTATTGGCTCCATTTGAGTTTATATGCTGAATCTGTTTCATTATCAGTTGTGAAGACATAAGCATAAACTCAGTATTCAGTATGGATATTTTTGTAATCAGTATGGTGGACCCTGAGGGAAATATTTCCATTGATTTTTCCTTGGGTTTTCTGAGATAATTTGTACAAAACCAATGATGAATTTGAATAGGTTTGAAAGCACAATCCCACTGAGGAAAAGGGTAAAAGGTATTTCCCAATTAAACTCTTTCATATTAGCTTATTGACAAAGGGACAGAAATTTGAATCCACAGCATATTAAAATTAGATGAGCTTTTACTGAATATGGTAAATTTTCTCAAGTTTTTTCTTCATTTCACAGACACTTTTCAGTCATTTCTATATAACCGGCCAGAAATTATGCTGTAATTATAGAACAGACAAATGACTAACAGCACTGGCAAAGAAATGCTGTCTTTCTTTACTATTCTCCCCAGTCAAGTGAGAACTAAACCACGTAAACATTTCTAGCACTTGTTATTAATGCAAATACCATCTGTAGGAATTCTGATCTACTTGAAAGTTTTTTTTTTCCTCATTCTCTAAACACAANGATATTCATCTGTTATTGAATAAAAATGCACAATAAACAACCTTTTAATTCCCCTTCAAAAATCTTACCTTCATTTCCAAGAACAGCTATAAAAGGTGCATCACATGACATGCATTTAGAAAATAGATGATTAAGTTTTGAAAAAAGTCTCTGAAAGGCTTCCCTCATTTAGTATCCATTTCTATTCTGGCTTTTTGTGAAGGGCATTACCTTAAAAGCTATTTATAAAACAACAGCAAAAAACAAACCAGGTGGTTCCATGTACCCACAGCTATGGGCAATTCTAGCAAAGGATAAGCTGTCCTACTTCTGTTTTGCTTCCCCTTACAAAGTATGCTAAATCTCATTTTGTGTTGTCTACTCACTTAAGAGATTTGAAGTCAAAAGGTCCCAAAATGTTGCCTGTTTTTGCTGCACATACAAGAACACAGACCAGAATTTTACCCATTTTTATTTTAAAGGAAGAAAAGAAAGCATGTACTGACTAGTTAGAAATGCATAAAGGTATTTGACAACAGCCAACCCATTTCCTCCCTAAGCT
>VZTM01042791.1:30188-69756 GCA_013400555.1 Jacana jacana | reverse complement strand
TTTCTTCTGACTTGCAGTTTTATGATCTATTTCTGAGGAAGTACTGACAGAAGAAGGCTTTTTCACCAAATGCTGAATATATTAAAATAAAGTTAGTAATGTTCTGAAGCAAGACTAATACCAAAAACCTCTTTAGATTTAAGCTGATAAATCCACAGTTCAGTGCTTAAGGACTTGAAGTGTTGCTTTTGCCTGCTGTAGGTTGGATGATAGTAATTTTTCTGTGTGTGTATGCGTATGGCAGAAAGGAAAATGAATCCATCTTTTCAAGTACCAAGGGCTTTGGAAGCTCAAAGCCAGTAGGACACACAGTTATGTGAATTATGCTGACCATTGTTCCTGTAGTCGGATACTTCTAGCCCCTACAGTTCACCCCACCCATAGGCAGAGCGCCTTCAGAGTGAAGTTCCTAGAAGGAAATGTACACATTAGGGCTAAACCAGGCATTTTTCCTTAAATACACCTTCATCACTGGCTTAAACCAAGATGCTCCACTTGTAATTAAGGCTTCCGTGTGTAGTATGTTCTGCTGATTTGGCTGTCAGGGCAAAAGCTTCTGGAGAAGGGTTGTGAGGAAAAACCAACAGGAGTGACTACCTGAAGAGCCACCAGCTGCACATAAGCTTTTTCACAGCTTTCCTAGCTGTGCTGTGGATGAGCTGTGTTTTTCACATCTCAGCCCTGGCTTTTAAGTATAAATGCACTTATCATTGATACAATGTTAAAAGTGCTCTTAAAGAGTCTTCTGGATGTCATGCTTTACTCATTCTGCTTTTTTTAACCTGCTTCATTCTATTTCATAGGAAGATGAACACTGAATATAGGTCAAAATTTTTGTCTCCAGCCCAGTATTTCTACAAAGATGGAACTTGGTCTCGTATTAGGAGTAAAGTTCCCAACCAGGTAAGTAATCTTTAAAAATCTGAAGCCTGAGTATGCTTTGTATGTTGATTTTTATATGCTAAAACCTTTGACTTGTGGTGTTTATAAGAAAGCTAATGACTCGAGCTCCCAAAGGTGAGTACACAAAGAAGATAAAGTTCTGACAGCCAGTATAATATGTAGTAAAAAAAGAGGCAGTGTGACTCAAAGAATTTGTTAAAGTGATGTGCAGTGTGAGGGAGGAGCTTTGTTTCCCTTACAAATCAGAGTCATCCAGAGTCTCTTAGAGCAGATAACTGTAGCATTGATGTTCAGCCCAGTTGTAAGAAGCATAAGTTTTCAAAACATAAAATTAGATGATAGGAGAGGTAACATAAAAGGCCACCATACATGTCAGCCTTGGTCAGCTTGACAGTCAGTAAGAGCTTATTGGATTGCCATACCGAATCCATTCAAAGCAGTCAGCTGAATTCAGACATACATAACACAGAATCAAGAACTTCTCTTGCAAGAGAAAATATTTTTCTGTAGTTGATTCAGTAACTGTGATCAGTATTGTACTGCATAAGAGCTCGTTGTACAGAACCCTGAAAATGCTGGATAGCTTCAGGACCATAGGACTTCTTAGGATTACTGAGTGTGATTTCCTGAATTAGACATGTAAGTCAGAACTGTTAGCAGCTAACACTAGCACTGCTGGGCCTAGTTCTGCAACTGACAGATTTCGCTGAATTGACTTGGGCTTCTTCTGTCTGATGGAGGGAGCCTTTGTGAGTCACTGGGTGCTACTAATACTAAATGTGTGCAAGCCACTTGGAAATGTGAGTTTCCTCATCAGTTGGGACGAAGCTGATGTGCAAGATAGAACTGGAGCGGATGGTTCTAGGGTGTCTGGCTTTGAGATTTAACGTTCTTTAGGAACTGCAGAAGTACTGTGGTAGCATTCAGTTCTGTGTTTTCTCACTGGATTTAACCTAGTATGTAATTTTCTTCTTAGGCAAAAAGAAATATATATATATATATACACACACATACACAAAATACTTAATGAGAAATAGGCCTCAAAGTTTAAACTATATTGTAGTATATGATGATGGATAACCAGATTTCATATCTATAATCCATTCTGTGAAAACAGCCTTGTGAGGACGTTAGAGGATTAAAAGCAAGCAATATTTTTATTTTTTTTGTATGTATTGATATATGTGTTAGACTTAGTGTAACTAAGGCTTTAGAATATTCTGAACTAGTGCATGCAGCCTGACTGTACAGAATGTTTCTGTAGAATGTTACGCCCTCTTTCTGGCATGTAAGACTGAATGTTGCGTCAGTAACGTTTGAAACAGGAGCAGCACTGAGCTTCAAGAAGACTGGTAAAGAGAAAGGGGTGCATTGCCCTGGAGTATATTGTGTTTGTGGCACAGCTGGGAAGAGTCATTGCACTACAGGCGAGGGAAAGATTGAGGGGGCTGCAAGTGGAGGATGGGTGTTCTGCTTTACCAAGTAGGATCCTTTTTTGGGTCGAGTTTGAGAGATGTGGGAAGTAAATACGTGCAGCATTTAATGGAGTGCATGAGAAACCCAAGAAATTCCCACACTGTAGATACATGTTTTGGATGTGTCTGACTTTTCCGTGAAGATTTGCTTACTGAACAGGAGAATTGCAGAATAAACTAGAAAGAAGTCACTTGAGAGTAGGCATTCTTTCAAAAAATAATTATTAGCATTTTTAGGGCCTTCTAAATGAAGAAGTTGTGCTGGGTAGCTGGAAGAGCCAAGTTAATTTCAAGACTATAGTGACAAATATCCTTAGATTACGTACACATTTTTGATTGCATACACATTTTTATGTATGCATAGCTACATTAGATCCTAGTATGAGTTCATATGGAAGAGACTTTGGAAATACCTGAATTTCTCCTCTCCTTCTGTTAGACTTTAAATCACATGCCTGTGAGCATATATTATTAACCCCAGTAGGCAGCTGTGCCCCACACGGCCATTTGTTCATTGCTTCCATTCACTGCTTCCCACCAGCAGGCAGGTGTTCAGCCATCTCCAGGAAAGCAGAGCCCTGTCACATGTAACGGTTATTTGGGAAGACAAACACCATAGATCCAGATGTCCCCTTTTTCTTCAATTTTTATTGCTGAGCACAACATCATATGGTATGCACTATCACTTTGGCCAGTTGGGATCTGCTGTCCCGGCTGCATCCCCTTCCAACTTGATGTGCACCCCCAGCCTACTCACTGGTGGGGTGATTTGAGAAACAGAGAAGTTCTTGATGCTGTGTAAGCACCATTCAGCAATAGCTAAAACATCCAGTTGTTACCAGCTCTGTTTTGAGCACAAATGCAAAACATAGCACCACAGGAGCTATGATAAAGAAACTTAACTCTATGCCAGCCAAAACCAGTACAGCATATCAAACCAGTTTGCTAGTAGACAAAGAATAACACGTAGTTTGTGTAAATGTGTAACTGTGTGGGATTATTTCCTATAGGAAGTTTTTTAATTTGCTATTGACCTGTTAATATTTCCAGAGGTATCACTGGGAGCTATAATTCTTAAAAAGAAGCTTTTGGTGGTTGTGGTGAGAGCAAAGAGCGAGGTTAAAGCTTGGAATTTTCCAGTCTTCAAGAGAGGTTGGAAGAAACCCAAAGTTAATTCTTAAAACCTCTTTTAAGAATCAAAATCCTGATATACCTGCTTCTTGGCCAGGGGTTTGGTTTTTTTTTTTTTTGGGGGGGTATTATCCATCAGTATTTTTGTTATAAGAACTACAGAATGAGGATCCAGCATGGCTAAAATTGGAGGACCGAATAAATTAGTTCCTTCATGATTGAGACATAAGAAAGAATCCAGCCATTTGAGAAATATGTTAACATTGATAACTTTGGATAACTTTGGGTCCAGATCAGGCTTTCTAAAGTTCTGAGCCCAAGCAGTCAAAGACTAATAGAATCCTTATATTACCTTAGCCACACTGATTGCTCTTAGACTGCCACGCTACAATATATTATTAAGGGTTGCTTTTCAGCAATGAAAAAATCTCTTTGAATTACGCTTTTGAAAAATTAATGCAGGCAGTTCATAATCACAGTAGGACTCCCGGGGACCTGTGCCCTGCTGAGATAATGCTGCCTGCTGAGTCACTGAAGAAGATGGTTGTCCTTTGTAGTTCTTCACAATTCACTGGAGACATAGTATTTTTCTTCCCCCTGCAGTGCCCTGTTGTTCTGGATTTATATTCCTTCTGTTGTGGCTATCATAATTAATTGTTCCTTCTTCCTCTTAAAGTGAATAATCCAGTAGATCACTTGCACCTCAGACTTTAAACTCTCCTCTTAAAATGACAAGTATATATTTTTAATGGGCTATTCTTTGGAAGTTTAGTGGGTCAAATTGTGGCATGTTAGCTGGTGTGGGCTAAGTTGATCTCCACCTGCTGCCTCCAGTTACTTTTAGTGGGTTTAGTGGAATTTGGCACACTTAACTCTGTTCCTTGCAGGAAGATTGATGCAGAGTCTAGCATGAAAGAAGAATAAATAAGAAAAACTATGAAAATGTGCTAGAGGAAGTGTCAGTATTACTTTCCCACTCTTTGACAAAATACTTATTTCCTGTGAAACATTTTTTAGTGA
Source organism: Jacana jacana (assembly GCA_013400555.1). Taxonomy (NCBI): domain Eukaryota; kingdom Metazoa; phylum Chordata; class Aves; order Charadriiformes; family Jacanidae; genus Jacana; species Jacana jacana. The sequence continues at coordinate 65,227 of VZTM01042791.1, read as the reverse complement.
GCCAGAATTCACAGGACAATATCACAAAGTTATTTTTAATCATATAAACATAAAAGTTTTGTTGTTGCTTTTTCTTCCTGCACTTTTATTGTGCGTGGGTGAGGGACACAAGACAGCGTGAGTGTTGAATAGTTTTAACCATAAAAATGATAGTGTAAAATCAGCAGTATGATGTCTAAAGAGAGGGGTTATCACCTTTATATTGTTAAGAGTAAACCTGACAGGTTATTCCTACAGTTCCCGAGAGCCTGTAAGGAGTGGTTTTGTTACTACGTCTTACATACCGTAGCACCAAGAGTTCCCATGTAATCATCAGCTTCTCACTGACACAGGATTGATGTAGCTAGAGACAGTTGCAGCGTTCACAGCATACAAACACAGTGTTACACATGCACATAGATCTGTTGACTTGATATAATCATAAATTAGTGTGTGGTGAATATGGTTTTTGAGTGTAAAGGCTTAGAAATCTAAATTGGTTTCCTTCAGCTTGGCAAAAAATGGTGAAATACCAGTGCTGATGTACTTTTTTACAGCTTTTAACTGAATCTCAGGGAGGCAGCATAGAGCTATGTTGACAGGTATTTAGTATTTAATTTCTTGCTTAGACTGAAATACAGTTGCAAGGGTGATAATAACAATACAATAACAAAAATAAGAAATTTTAAAGTAATTCTGTATTCCTCTCCTTAGGCATCTCAAAACACCCTAAATTCCATGTGGTATATGGAGGTTGGTTGCACCTAAGTTCCTGTTTCAATATTTGGAGCACTGTGTCTCAGCGCTGGTGGGAAAACTAGAATCCAGCACTAAGCTGATTTGTAGCTGCTGCATAACTTTTTGTTCTCATTGAATGAGTAATTGGCAATTTGGCTTTGGCTTCATGGCTCAGACATGCTTACTAAGTATACACTTCTGTTGGTTTTGCTTCCCTTTTCTTGCATTTACTGTGGCATGCAATGTTTGTGTTGTGGGCGGCCGTGTATTACGAGTAGCCTGCTTTTCTCCATTAGCTGCCACTAGCTAAAGCAAATACATTGTAATGCCATAGCTTACTAGTGAACTTTAAATAGACAATGTATGAAATCTTGATGTGCAGGTGAGAGAACTTCGAGAAAGAGCAAAGGCTTACAGGCAACAAGTAGAGGGAACACACTTCTCCCGATACCATCTCAATCAGATCCTGTCCGATAATAACAGTCTTTGGGATGTGTCCTCAAATTCCAGTTCAGAAGAAGGCATCAGCAACAACATCAGAGCTCTGGATCTTGCAGGGTAAGGTCATCATTCCTGCCTAATATTCAGCAGCTTTGAAAGATAGCAACATGCAAACATAGGGTTAGCACACCTGGGAGATCTTGGATGTTTAGCTGTATTCAAGATGGGATTGGACAGGGTGCTTGATAATGTCATCTAGGTGCCCTTTCCCCATGAAGGGTTGGACCAGGTGGTCTTTCAAGGACCCTTCCAATCTGATCTGTTCTAAGGTTCTGTGATATGTAAATTCTCAAGAATAGATGAGGGCATTTATCTTTTCACAGATACATCCGTTGATGTGTGGTAAAATTGAAAACTAAGAACAGTCCAGGCTTCTGAAAAAAGATAACGTTATGCCTTTATAGTCCTCCACAAATGCTTATTTAGTGTGCTAAGCGTAGTCTCATTAAGTCTGGAGGAATTTCACACTGAGTCATACCCAAGTAGTACTCTTCTGGAATGATATGAAATATGTTTTGCCTACTCAGATATTATCAATGTTCTTTTTGGGATTAATTAGTCTTAGACGCCGTTCAGTTCTGAAATGAAGACTTAGGAACAGGGATGGTGTGCCATTTTCTCCTTCCTTTGAAGGCCATCAGAATTGTTAGATACTAAATCCCTTGCTAGGAAAATTCAGACTGAGTATTCTAATAAAATGTACAGACAGCTATTGTTGAACATGGGGGGGAAAAGAAAGCTGTTTGTGATATCTTGTGAGATCTGATATTTAAAAGCTATTTGATCTACCTGTTTGCCTGACTGAAGCTCCAATAAGGGTTGGAGAATGACACATAGAAGAGTATTTGCTACACTATAGTGTTCGGTATTAAGCATGGTGTCATTTTTTTGGTTTACTGGTTTAGTTTTTGGCTTGTGAAATACAGAACCTCTTACTGATGACATTTTTGTGCACCGGGCTGGTTTGCACTGTTTTATATGAGCAATTGAGAGTTTAAGATTTTCATAAGTTATGTCCAAAGAGCAGTCTCCTAAACTGCTTGGGTTTCAAAATTGTGCTATCAGTTCCCCATGCATGGTACTAGTTATCTAGTTATTTTTTGAGCACTTCTGATAATCTGACTGGTTGTTTAAATGGGAAATAGAGCCCTGATTTTTCCATTCATAGAATCATAGAATCATTTAGGTTGGAAGAGACCCCTGGGATCATAAAGTCCAACCATGGTTGGACCATTCAATTGGACCATAGCTGGACCATTCAATTTTTGGAAATGGTAATCCAGAAGGAGTATTCATAGCACCTAGTTTGAAAATGGTTTGTGCTTAAACATCAGTTAAGACTTCACTGGAAATTTAACCATTCCTCGTGTCAGCTGTACCACTTTTTGAGTTTTACTTTTGGCAAAGGGCTGAATGTGTTCTACAAAGACGCGTGCATATCATGCAAATCACTGGTGTGAAACGCTGCTTTCTTTGTTGCCCAGGGTTTCTGAAAAAGAGACTGCACCAAGCCCCAAAATGCTGCAGCAACCTGGCTCCATAGAACAGCCACACCAGGACAGCACTGAGAAGAAAGACGTGTCAGATGCTTTAACTGTTCCAGTCAAACGGCGTTTAGTTTGGAGTGAAAAAGAAGGTACTGAAGACAAGCAGAGTCAGCAAGCAACAGAAGAGGAAGAAAAACAAGATGAACAGTCTCTAGCTGTGGCTCAGCAGTTAGAAGAAAACAATAAGGACACCAATGAAGATAAGAAAATTGAAGGGTAAAACTGAATGCTTTTGTGGTGTATATTTTTCCTCAGAAATTTGTAGGTCAACTTAAGAGGGCATTTAAGTTGGTGTGATGGTGTGAGGCCACTTATGTTTTTAAGAGTTTGGTAAAGAATGAGGAAGTTCAAGATGTTGAACTGGTGGATGGAAATGGATCTGTCATTAACAATACTGGATTTCTAATTGACAAGATAGAAGCATGAACAATTCTAATGTTTTGGGGTTTTTTTTTTTCCAAAACTTTAAAATTTGCAGTATAGGCCTCTCAGAACAGACTCTCATTGCACAGTAGCCAAATGTAGTGACAATTGAAGCTCACAATTTGCTTCAAAATGGCAGTGTAGAATTCATAGGACTGAAAGGACAGAGTATGTGTTAATCTTGTGCTTAAGCGTCTGGTTTTCTTACAAAAGATTCACAGGCAAAGATAAAGGACTTGGGAGAAAAAAATAACTGGCATCCAGTCATCACTGGTGATTATGTTATTGAGCACAGCTGGGGAAAAAGGGGAGTGGTGTTTAGAAACAATGAGAGATAAATTCAGTATATGCATAGTACACTGTGTAGAACTGTATTTGACAGTTGAAAGATCCAAGGTAATACCTAGTTACAGAATTCTGACTTTTTACTTGGCAAGTTTTGCTGAGTGTGCTGAGATCTGCTCTGGACATAGCCGTGCAGAGCAGCTCAACACTTGCATGTTGTCTAAGCCTGCTTGAGAGCTAGAAATGAGGTTTTCTTTGCCTCCATGTCCTCAGAGCGGGTCTAGCGTGCACTGATAGGATCAGGTCCCTTGCAGAGTGTGGGTATGCCACCACCTCCGTTTGAAATGCGTCCGGAGGAAGAAGACAGAAGTGGTAGTGCTGATTTATTTAACAACCTGGGGGCTAGAGCGGTTACATAAATGTGGGATACTTGGTTTCAGTTGTACCACATTAACTGAAAAGAGGCAAACCCACATTCCCACCTCTAAGGTGGCAACCAGGTTCAAAGTTTTTCTGGGTTGAGTACTTCTTCCAGCCCTCCTGTTATATGCAGTAATACATTCAAGGCTTATTGGGACAGGGGGAGCCTGAATTTGCAGTTTGAGACCATTTATGTATTTGTAATTTATCCAGTTACATAAAAAAATAAAATAAAATACAGAAACTGAGGCTCAGGAGCTGGAATCCAAGACTCCCCATTGCAAGCAGATGTTTTAGCTACAGGCTATTGGTGTTTTATGGCCTTAGGCTTCATTGTGGGAATGTATTAGAAACAAAAAGCTTGAGTACAAAACTCTCGAGTCCTTAGCTAATTCTTTAATAATTTCCTATTTTTTGCAGTGACAATGCCTTAGTTTTGAATTCTACTGCAGCTGTGTCGGATTCTTCTTCTGTATCCTCAAGGACAGGAGGCAGGCTTCCTACTCCGAAGCTGAGAGCGCTTGGTGGAGCTCAGAGGACTCATCATGATCTCACTACCCCAGCTGTTGGTAAAAGCTTTTAAATGCAAAACAGTATTTCAAGAAGTACAATAAAAAGCTAAAGAAAAAAAGTATGAATTAATTTAGTAGGTTATTTAAGGTAATAAAGCATGTTTTGTCTTCTCCACTACAATAGGAGGTGCGGTTCTAGTGTCTCCTCCTAAATTCAAGTCTTCATCTTCACAGCAGAGAACACAAGGTTTAGGAACAGACCCTTCTTCAGCTAAGCAAGGTGCAAGAGAAGCTTCAAAAAGAAGGTCCTTACAGGTGAGCCAGAAAAGGGACTTACCGTTGTGCATTTTAGGAATGTACTTTTCAAGTAATTGTGACTAATTTATTAAATAATTCTGTTTCTAGAGTTGTCACCTACTGTTCTAAATGTTTCAGCATCTGTGACTAAAAAAAGGCCGATGTCTGAATAAACGATGTTTTTGGGGTGTCAGGCAATGGAGTTGAGAGTATTGGAGTGAGATGGGATGAGCTCCTTTCTGGCTTTTTCTGCTAAATGCACAGGGTATGTTTAAAGAAAAAAGCAAAAGGAAAAAGAGCTGCCATCAGGATCTGCTTATTTCCCCGCTTTCCACTGTCACAGGGCACAGCTCCAGATTCCTTGACTTGAAAGCAGTTTTAAGAAGGAGAGGTTGGTTGCCTATGTACCAGATAGGTGAATGTGCCATAATAGTTTCATTTTCCTTTCCCTTTACTTTTGTGCTTCGTTCCTTTTCCAGCTTGCACAGTTACTTAAAAGAAAAATAGAAACATCTACGAGTTGTTTAACTGTCCTCCTCTCAAAATTGTGGGGGTTTTGTCAAGTTGTGCTTTGTCTGTGTTCTGCAAAAACTGCTAGCATTTCACTGCATGCATAGAATCACAGAGTACTTAGAGCTGGAAGGGACCTTAAAGATCATTGAGTTCCAACCCCTTCTGCCTTGGGCAGGGACACCTCCCACTAGACCAGATTGCTCAAACCCCCCTCCTGCCTGCATTTGAAGATTTCCAGGGATGGGGCTTCCACAAATTCTCCAGGCAACCTGTTCCAGTGTCTTACTACCCTCACTGTAAAGAATTTCTTTCCGGTATCTAATCTAAATCTCCCCTCTTTCAATTTAAAACCATTACCCATCATCCTATCGCTACACTTCCTGATAAAAAGTCCCTAAATTCTGTAATAGAAATAGACCCAATCGTGTGAGAAGTTGGTTCTGTTGGTTTAAAATCTAAGATCACAGGGTTTCTTTCTTTTGCTGTGAAGAAAATTAACTTTTGGTTTGACCCGAGTAGATTACTTTCAGACCATGTTAAACATTTGTTATTAGAAATAGATTTTCTTTAAGTTGCTTCATAAGTTTCTTATTCCTCCAGTGCCATTATGAGAATTGTGACAGTGTGAAGTCAACACTTGCTGCGTATGTGAGGATCTGTAGTGGAAAGCAGTATATGAAATGTTGGGGTTTTGTGTTTTGTTCTTTTTTTAACTTTTGATCGCGTTCTAGCCTGATGTAGAAGTGGAAGCTGTTTCACACCTTACCTCTGCACCTGCTGGGCTGGGAACTTTGGATCCTCTGCCACTTAGGCAGGATCAGTGGCCTCCTAATGGTGTTTCTGCTGAGCAAGTTCCTCTTGCTTCAGCCCATCAAGAGCGTTCCTCTACACCTCCTGTGCTGAAGTCGGCCAAAAACTGCTCTATGCCTTGGTGGAGTCCATCTCGGCGTATCCAAGGGACTCTCAAAGATCCAGAATTCCAGCATAATGGTGGGTTTTGTGAATTATCTGGCTGTCTTAGAGTGCTACAGGATGGAAACAGCTACAGTGGAGTGTTCAGGCTAAGAGAGTGCTAAGGTTGCTGCCTCACAAACTCTACAAAGAGTGTGTTATTTGTAAACAAAGCTTTTCTACAGTATGTTTAGTCTTGCTGAGGAAATGTGCACAACTCTTCAGTTTCAGATGCCACTAATATTGTGTTCTAGTGGTCTGTTGTCTAATTTTGCCTTACTAAATTCAATGAATACTTATTCATTATTAGAATAATTTAATTTACCATGAAGAGTTGTAATTTTTAATCTTTAGGCTACAACTGGGTGCTTTGCCAATTTTCCAGCCAGAATTACCAACAGTGGTGTGTAACTGGGAACCTTTATAGTGTGGCATTGTTTTGCAGGAGCTGGGGATTTCTGAAAGATAAGCTCCTTAACTATTTCTGCAGGATGTGGAAACAAAAAGCCATCTATAAAAGACTTATTGGATATAGAGAAAAGCTGTTTCTTGGCTGAGGAGGAATTTGTGCTGGAGAATTTCGAAGATTTGTTTTAATAATGTTTAGGGATACTGGGGGCATATACTTGATATAGAAAGGATTCCTTCACCCTGCAGTCAAAATAAAGTTTATGCTTAAATCTCCATTCCATAAAGACTTTCTGTTCTTGTTAAGGTCTCTTTTGTTATAAAGATTAGCTAAAATAAAGTAGTGTTTCCATTCTAGAATGGACCAAGTAGTCGACGGGTTAAGTGGGATGGTTAAATCCATAGAATATCCTTGGAAAGAGTTTAGAATTGGTGCCGTGTTCTAGCTTTGCACCTCGAATGCAGTTCACTAGTAACTTCCCTCATCCATCAAAGATAGGGCCTTGAGAGGGATAAAGCTGAGTAAGCTTGTTTTACTTGAGCTTTGAGTAAAGGAGTGTCCTGGAATTTTTGGTGTGTTTGCTGTTTGCAAGACTGTTTTGGAAATAATGTTGTAACATTTTAAAGTGTTCTTAAATAGACAAAGGATGATATTTCAAGAGATTAAAAAATGTGCCTTTGACTTTTTGTCCTAGGGAACATTGGCAAGCCAAAAATGAGATCTTTCCAGTTACCCCTTCAGGAAAGAAACTATAATGATGAAGGTATTTCTTGTCCCAAAATACTGTTGTATATCATGTGTATATTACCTAGATTAATTTTAAACTTTGCAGTAGTGTGAGAAGTCTCTGAAAGCAATAAATAATACTGGCTTATGGTTTTGTATGAATAATTACCTCATTCTTTCATCAAAATAGTTTGAAAATGTTCTTCCTAGTAATCTGAAGTATGAATATGATGGTATATTCCAGTATGGATAAGCCATTAAATGCAGTTAAAAATTAAATAACTGTATTGTACCACAGTGGTCTAATGCAACTTGCTCAGTTCCACACTTAAACTTGTTTCCTCCACACACGTTTTTTTTAAGACTTTGTGTTGCTAGCATCAGAAGCAAACTGCAGAAGGATCACAGCCCAGGTTGTAGCTGCAGTTACTTGAGATGCAACGTAAAAAGTACCAAAAATCTTAAGATAGAGATTTTGCTTGTGAGACTTCAGCACCAAATGTGCAGCATGCAATGATTCTTCTGACTTTAATTTTTACACCTGTTCCTCTGCTCAGTGTATTAGGAGTCATGTTACTCTGACAGCTGTTTCGACCTTTTTTTCCTGTTTACTCTTAAATTACTCTGGGTGAGCAGCCAGCACACAGCCCACTGGTGCCTCTTCTTGGGCCCTGTTGTGGGCAGATACAAGTAAACTCTCAGTAGTGTGAGTCAACCGAAGGCTCGTTAGCTTGAGCTGCTGTACATTGCTTCTTACCATGGTGTTTGAGGTTGAGCTTGGTGTCCTGCTGTGCTAGTTGCAGTCACCTGTGTTTGGTTCAGATTAGAGTATGGGCAGAGCAAGTTTATATCTGATTGCAGTTTATTTATAGATATAACCCGGAGCGACCAAAAAGCTTTTTTTCTGTACCCCTTGCACTTATTTGCTCCTTGGTTTTAACCAAAGTTTGGGCCGATTCTCTGTTTTACTCATTGCAGTTGGCTGGAAAACAATGTGGGCTGTGCAGCTGGCTCAGTCAAGCATCTGTATATCTACATAAACCATGCAAAATCCTGTAGTACTCTGCAGCTTCCCACAGCTTGCTGCACACAGATTAAATGCTGTAGCTGCTCTTTCTTTTTCTCTTTTTTTTTCTTTCTTTTTTTTTCTTTTTCTTTCTTTTTTTTTCTATGAGCTGAGTGATGATGTGAGGGCTTTCAGAAGCAGGTGCAGTGTGCCAGCTCACAGATAGCTCTTATGCCCCTATTTGTTCATGTACATACAAGCGTGGGAGTTACTCCAATGCTGTGTCTGTTTACAGAAGTGTAGTTTTTTCATACGTGGGAACACAGTTTTTACATGATGGTGTGTGAGCCTGTTATGGGCTGTTTGGATCACTATTTCAAGAATTTAGAAATGCTGCTGAAAAGTTAATTGAAGCACTGAAGTACAGGTCCTGTAAGGATTGAGTTGTGAAAATTTTGGTTTTGTTTTTTTGTTGTTGTTGGTGGTGGTGGTGGTGATGGGGCTGGAGAGTAGTGATCCAGTTCCTTTTAATCCATTGCTGGAGAATGGGTGTAATTAAAGTAATTTTTCATAGAGAGCATCTTGACAGAACTGTAGCAACATTTTAAGAATGATGTTCAGGAAATATAATGTTGTGCTTTATCAGAGAAGGCAGTATCCAGGATGCTTAATTTTAGGAGTTTTGCTGGGTGTGAAATGGACCCTGTCTCCAAAAGGAAGACCTTTCACGAGTACATTTTAAAAGCATGCTTCTTGTTGTCTTTGTGTTAAACTTCCTGTTTTCTTCAGAACACATTTCTTTTAAGAGCTTGTGGCTCACCGGTTGCTTTTGGCCTGGAATGGCTCTTTAAACAACTTAAATTCTGGTATTTTAGTCATGTGTTACTCTAAGGTTGTCCACTTTGCATGAAGCTGTGGTTTGCTTTCATGAATAAGTTATCAGAATCTAGTCTAGACTTCGTTGGCAGAGGGAACGATTTCTGAGGTCTTCTGAAAAAGGACAGTAAATGTGAGGATGACTTGGAGAATTGGGCAATTCCCAGGTGACAGCAGGGATGTCATCCTGAAGTTTGTCAGGAGCTGGCCATGTAGCTCTTTTAAACTCACCTGGCATCCTGGTAGCTTTCTAGTAAGATTCATCTCCAGCTTGTCAGTTCCCAAGTAATAGAATTGTGGTGTGTTGCAGTACTGTTTTAGCATTCATTATGTAAAAGGGCATAAAAATATTTGGACTTTCAAAGTCTGCCATGAATGTCAACTTAATAAATGTATTTAATCTTCCTATTTACTCTTCTCTGTGTTTCTTTCCCCACAGATGACAGGTTGTCTCAGATTTCTGCTCGCTCAGCAGCATCTAGCTCCCTTGCATCTCAGATACTGGAACGAGCTCAGAAGAGGAAGGATTTCTGGAGCAAGAAATAAGCTCTTCTAACTTTTTGTACAGAAACTCCTTCAGTAAAACGATCACTTTTTTTTTTTTATAGTTTGAACTGTACATTTTTCAAAAATTGTGATTGTAGATATCAGGCAGCATCCTTTCACTTATCACTAATACGGCCCAGCTTTTAGGACTTGGCACCCCAATGCAAAATTTCATTTAAACCATTGTTGAAAATGTAAGTCCTTTATATGGGAGAGTTACTCTCAATCTACTGTGTTGAAAGTGAGATAATTCTGCTTTTTGTAATGCAACCTGTGTGTTACTTTTCAGGGTCTTTTGCTGCAGTTGTGCAGTGTGACCCAGGACAGTATTCAGGGGCGTCGCTGTCATTCACCAAACCCCTCAGTTTCTTAATTTTAACCACCTATCTTAAAGGCAACTGGGGTATGTGTGTTTATGTTACTGTATGAATTGTCAGTACAACAGAGTGCTGTAACAAAAAGTTACTTTTACAATGCACTACCTTTAACCTGTTACCAAAAATTTCTTACTGTTTCTTAATGAAGCTAACGTGGAACAGGCAGGAGTGTGAGAAAAGGATGCTAAACATTAGGGTTTGTTCACCGTCCACAGTTTTTGGCCAGGATGACTATTAGAGCTGAATGTACATGCTGCTGCTGATCATCAGATGTACTGATGTGAACATTCTGTCTTTGTTGTGGGCAAGACCTGTGTTTAGTGTTAATTTCAACTTCTCTGGAAAGAGCAACCTCAGCCGCCTTAAACAGTGGCCTTCCCCAGCCCCACTTCAAACTCAGGTATTTAGGACTAGTTGATGTCTTAAAGTCAACTCAGAAGAATGTTTTTTTCTTGACTTTGACATTTTAATTGCCTCTCCTCCTAGTTGCCTGTCTCTGGGAGGCTGGTGTACTGTTATGATTGTCACAGTGAAAAATGTTCATGATTTATGCTGACAGCTTGTTTTGTCTTTCCAAGCAAAGCAAACAAGTTGACATGAAGTAGAGGAAATTGGTGGCTTGCAGGCAGTTTATTTCTTCTTGGGTGGCTTCCAGTTTTAATATTACTTCACTTGGAAATTTTATACAAGAACAATTTGATTTTTGTACACATTTGCTTACATTTTGATATTGTGCACAATTATGTACACGGATTACTGAAAATAAAAAAGGTTGTTTGATTTGTTTCTATTCAAGTTATGCCAGATACATTGGTGGAGCCTGTTATGTTGGCGCTTGCCTGTTTAGTTCTCTGTTTCACCTGTTCAGCTGGAACGTCTGTGGACTTCTGAAGGACCTTACCTCAGAACTGATCTTCAGAAAGAAGAAGTTACTAAAGCTAGAAACGTTGATACTTGGAATTGTGACCCTGAGCGGATGGGTGTTACACAGGTGGGAAGGCTGCAATGCCCAGAGGGCCAGTCCCCAACGAATGAGGTGCTGAGTTGAAGTGTGAGTGGTACTTTAGCGGTATTTTAGTTTAGGAGGGAATGTTGCTGCAATGTATTGTGGGGGATTAATTTGGGTTTCCTCTCTCCACATTCTTTGTATGGTTCGAAATGTTCTTACAGTTCTCAGGGGCAAGAGCTTTTCTGGAACTGCTTGAGAGAGTCCAAGGCAGGGCTACCAGGATGATTAAGGGAGTGGAGCATCTCCCATATGAGGAAAGACTGAGGGAGCTGGGTCTCTTTAGTTTGGAGAAGAGGAGACTGAGGGGTGACCTCATTAATATTTATAAATATGTAAAGGGTGAGTGTCAGGAGGATGGAGCCAGGCTCTTCTGAGTGACGTCCAATGATAGGACAAGGGGCAATGGGTGCAAGCTGGAACAGAGGAGATTCCACTTACATATGAGAAAAAACTTCTTTACGTTGAGGGTGACTGAATGCTGGAAGGGGCTGCCCAGGGAGGTTGTGGAGTCTCCTTCTCTGGAGACATTCAAAACCCGCCTGGATGCGTTCCCAGGTGTGACCTGATCTAGGTGTTCCTGCTCCAGCAGCGGGATTGGACTAGATGATCTTTCAAGGTCCCTTCCAATCCCTGATATTCTGTGATTACTTTTCACAGAATTACTTGTAATACGAGTTTTACAAACTGTGTCTTCTGTAGTCTTCAATGCAGACATGAAATTCTTTAGGCCTGCTTTCAACTATTGTTTATCTAGTTCAAGGGGCTTTTTGTTTTGTTTTTCTGTACATTTCAGACCAACCTTCAAACACATATCCTGTTGTGTTCTCCAGCTAGGTTAACATAGAAAAAAGGTTCAAAAGTTCACCCTTTATTAATAATTACAAGTGCGTGCTGTACAGTGAATGTCCATTGTTTTCTGTCAAGGAAATCTTAGAAGCCTTGAAGTGGGAAGAGACCAAGTAGATAAACAAGGAGAAAGGCGGTTGCCAATAGGAGATATATCTAAGGAATAAGAAGATTTGGGAGCCCATTGACCCTAAGGTCAAGATACACAAAACCAGCACTTACTGACTGGGTCCTTCATTAATGTGTTGAGCTGAATGTCTTCAGCTGCTGTTCCCAAGTTGGATGAATCTCACGGCTGAGGATTCACAGCTCTCAACCACCTGCAGAAGTAAGCAAGCTGGCTCTTCCCCACTGACTGCTGCCACCTGTGAAAAGGCCTTCCTTTGCCTGTTATTCCAGAGAATAAATTGTTCCCCCAGTGAACCCACAAAAAGCAGACTTGATTCCAGTTGGTCATTTCTCAAAAACTTCCCATCTTGCCAGATAACAAGCCTGCTGCCTGTCTGTGGAGAAAAGAAGTGAGCTCTCTGTTTCTTCTGCTGAATCTTTGTTTTGGGGATGAAAAAGGTTGGTGGCCTAAGCGATGGAACAAATATCTCCCTGTTCCCAAAGCTGCCCTCACTTGAGCATCCTCTTGCTTTCTCTGGCCAAATCACTTGGGGTGGAAGGACTTCAGCAGGAGGGATGAAGCACCTCTCAGTACTGAGGGGGTTCTTCCAAGGAGGTTTGGATGCCCCTGGGCGTGAAGAGAGTTTTGAGGATTTAGCTAAATGCTTACAGTAGCAGCAAGGTAGTAGTTAGGCACTTGTGTCCTTTTATAGCTCTGGGTTTTAATTTCTTCTCAGTCTCAATTTCCAGTGCCTTTCATGATGCATCAGCCTTCTCCACTTAAAAAGCTGAAAACACCCCTGAAATCCCGGATTGAACAGTTTGCGAAGAATTGGTTGGGGCTTTCCAGCTTGGCAGGGTAGTCTGGGAGAACATCTGGGTTTTGTGGACAATCTCATCCAGTTGAGAAAAAAGTCCTGCTAAAATGCTTAGTTTTGCAATAATATTTTGTTGTTACTTTTGAATTTTAATGCCATACAGAGTTCTGAGACATCGTGTGAAGTCTGTAAATGTAGTTAATCTTACAAAAGTAAGCAGCCATGTTTCTTTAGCCCTCAGAGCTAGATTGCTTTTAATGAAGGTGCAGGCAACAAAGCATGTTTTTGGGGACATTAAGTCCCAAGGCCATCCAGTGCTCTGGAGAAGAGGAGGCTCAGGGGAGACCTCATTGCACTCTGCAACTTCCTGAAGGGAGGTTGTGAAGAGGAGGGTGTCGGCCTCTTCTCCCAGATAACTAATGCTAGGACTGGAAGGAATGGCCCACAAGTTGCACGAGGGAAGGTTTAGATTAGATGTCAGGAAAAACCTTTTCTCCCAAGGAGTGGTCAGGCACTGGACTGGCCTGCCCAGGGAGGTGCTGGAGTCACCGACCCTGGCAGTGGTCAAGAAGCGGCTAGATGAGGTGCTACAAGACATGATTTAGTAGCTTAGTGGGTAGTATTGGTGATACAAGGACAGTTGGGCTAGATGATTGTGTAGGTCCTTTCCAACTTTTGTGTTTCTATGATTTCTATGATTTCCAGTCATGTCACTATGTTAAATCACTATGGCTATGTTGCTGTATAGTATATCTATTGCACAGAATCACAGAATATCAGTGATTGGAAGGGGCCTTCTCAGCCTTTTTCAGTGAACAGATCCATATGTCTTCTGTATTGCTCATATGGATCCTGTATGTTGTGAGTAAGAGTCTCCTGGAAACAGCTTTGCCTTCACCAATGCCTTGCAGGTAGCCTGAGATCCCTCTGGACTTAAGGGGCCACAGCCTGAAACCCACTGTATGTTGCAGAAAGGCAAAGGGAAGCAAAATGACTTGCCAGCCACCAGCTTTTGCTGTCGCTTACAAATTCTTTGAGTCCAAGTACTGAGATGTTTTTCTTATCTTGACTCTTGGTGTCATTGCTTTTTTTTGGCAGATAGCAGTGGAGGAATAAAAAGATTTCCCAATATTGTCTGTAATACTCGACCAGTAAATTTGTAGTACTTGCAGATGGGTCAGGAAGCACAGCCTCTTCGAACAATTTAGTGTCTGCTTATTTGCATAATGCCATGTTGCTTCATTACATCTGCCTGTTCCTGCAAGGCTGAGCTGTCACCTAATGTTCTGATACCAGAGCCGTTCTTACCGTCCGGTAAAATTTGTCAGCAAAGAGCCCAGGCCACCGTCTGATGCAAGTGGAAGTTCTGCTGTGCCCTCACTGACCAATATTTAGCACAGCCTGAAGTCAAATTGTTCCATTACCCTGATGCACACAAATGTCTGATTAAGGAAACAAAGCCAACAGTAATTTTTATGTGAAGCGACCTAAATTAATGTCCTGATTCCAGCAGTTACTCAAACCTTTGCAGAGAGGAGCCTCGGGAAGAGAGGGGAGGGCGGGGGAGCTGCTGTTAACTCTTTGGGGTGCAGTCAGTTCTTTGGCTTTGCTCTGCACAGAAACTTGGTGGGGAAGTGTTAATGACATAGCAGTCATCACACCGAAAGCAAAAACTGGAGAGAGGACAGTGGATGATAACCAACCAGAAAACTCCAGTTTCATAGAAAATCCGAGTTTTGTTTTGCTTTGCTTTTTGATCTGAGTTGAATATTGTGTTGAAGGAGGACATCTGGAGTTCCATGTTAAAAATGTGAATGGGCTTCCGAAATGTTCTGATACTTACTGCGGTTCACCCGTGTCAGATGTGAGCAGACCGTGTGAGGTTTCTGTTTCTCAGGCTGTGTTCTAGAGAAGCTCATGGAACAACTGAGCCTTGCCTAGCAGGTCTGAACTCAGCATGCCAAACGTGCTGCACTTGGGAAGAGTCCTGAGAAGCTCTGAAGAACATCACTTGGTGGTCCTGCAGCATCTTGTTAGGGTGGAGGACTGAGAACTGCAGAAGATTCCCCTGGAGGCTGTCAGTCCTTTAGAAAGATGAGCACAGCCTGATAGTGTTTACAGCTTACACACCTTTTGTTGGATTGTTTATTCCACTCATGCAGCTGGATTGAAAGTGTGAGAGCAAAAGCGCTCATTTGCTGGTACTACCTTGCTCTTCGCAGGGAGAGTTTGATGGCTCAGTCGTGACAGCAAATCCTCCTTGGTGCAGACAGTTCTTCAGTGGAGGGGAAAAGGACAACTAAAGCTTCCCCCACTCCCTGCTTTCTTCAGAGGTCTTGATAAAATCTTCTGGTAAAGCATGTGTCAGCTTTGTAAATGAGACTGATTTACATTTGTGCCATTTTATCTCTCCTGAGGTAGCTAAAGCAGTGATCTGTGAAAGTTTCAGGTGGGCTTTAAAGCTTTGCCTTTTAACTGTGTTTATATCTAATATACACACATCCTGTATGTATCTCTCTGTGTGTATATAAATAGATGTGTGTTTATATATATTTTAAAAATATTTCTTTTTCTCAAGGTGACTTTGTTTAGTACTGTTATGTGCTGGGGTGCCTCTGAAGTACTCACTTCAAGACTTCAAGTGGAATAGGAATGGCTGATGGGATCCAGAAGGCCTGTACTTCTGGATTTCTCCCTTTGTAGGTCTTTTTCTGGTCCCTGAGTTAGTGTGTCAGGTACCTGCAGATGCACCCTGTTCTGGAGAGCTGTGTGACCAGCTCTCACCCCAAGGTCTCTCGTGTGGATGGAGGAAACTTGCTGCGTGCCCCCCAGCTAGAGTAGGTCCTTGAGTTCCCAGAGCAGTGCTCTCATGAGGAGCACACTCTTTGTGTTTCCAGTGGGAAGCTGGCTCCAGGCTGTTTACCTATTTGAGCTGACATGACATGTGGCTAAAAATGGACAGCCTGGGAAAACAGCATCCTAATTGCTAAGCTATAGCTATTTTGTTTGGTCTGCTTTTGGCCCTATAAATCTCACGTTCTTGACAATGGTCCCACTGCAACAGGAAACTTGCTGACTCAGAAGCTCTCCTGGGAGATGGGCAATAGTGTAATCTTTGGCTGGGGAAAGGCTGGGCCATGGGATGTTGACCTTCTAGGGACAGACACTAATTAGAAGACTACTGTTAACAACATGGGAACTGTCACCTCCTTCTCTAGTTATACAGAGCCAGGAGATGATGCTGGTATATGGGCACAAACACTTCACTTTAAGTAATATTGAATCCCTTCAAAATGGCTTTGTTTACCTAACTGAGACGGTGTGGATTTATTGCATGGCAGAACTGATGGTACTTGATAAACCAAGGTGCATAATGATGGAGCTATTCCTTAATCTGAATAACTTTGTCACTGAATTTTGGGTCGTTTAAACCAGCTTGCAAAATTCTGTTCCCAGTTAGAGTGGTTTTCTGTGAGGTAAACTATGTCAGTAATTCCACTTTGCCATGCCACTGAGTCACTGCTGTGCAACTACACCACATTAACAGGAAGCCCAGAAGTTTCAGTTCACCGGATCTGACTACTCGCAAGACATAGCTGGATATATCTAGGTCACTAATGTAAAGCGGCAGAGTCTCATCATACCTGTGTGACTTTGCACTCCGAACTAAAAGAACTAGCCATCTGGTGGCAGGGTTCATAGCGGTGCCTTTGGTGGCCAGAGGCTTCATGCACTGAGATGGTCTGAATTCTCTTTGTCCCCATCTGTGTGAGTTAATCGATGGCTCCTATTAACAAATCTTACTAAAACTTCTCTTTATGCTTTACTGACGTCAGCAGCAGTTGTCTGCAGAGGCAGGACCACCAGACTAACATCTACTGCGCTTCCATTGACACAGATTTTTTTTGCTTGCTTGCTTGCTTTGTTTTCATATTAATCACCGAATCCTTCTGGCACTGCAGTAAAAGTCACCACATCAGGGGTCCTGGGCTAACAGTTAGTAGCGTTGGCAGTAGCTGTGTAGCATCATCTCGAGGTGTCTCTGGGTGGCTTTTTCTTGGAGCTCCACTATGTGAATGCTTCTGACACGAGAACAGAGTTATTTAAACCAAGGGGATTTTGTCCCAGAATGTAATTTAAGATCGAGACCAAACTATTCATTCCCTTCCGCTGAAGTTGGGTTTTTTTATTATTATTATAAGAAACACCAGTTCTATGAAGTTATATTACATCTTACGTGTAAAAGAGACAGAAATTATGTAACAGAACCAAGTGAGGGTCAGAAACAAAGCTGTTCCATGAAGTGTCAGATATATAAGCAAAAGTGTTACTGTCAGGGGAAATGTGTTACTCGCTGTGTAACAAAAGTGTCACTGCCAGGGGAGGTAGGTGAATCGCACGTCCTCTGCAAAACGCCTGAGTCAGCAGTGTCTGTACTGAGGTCTGACACGAGTCCTCTTTCCAAAGTCACCCAGCGCTCCCAGGCTAAGCAATTTTAATAATAATACTTCTCCATCCAAAAGATTTGCACTGTCTTACATAGCATTGTTTAATCACAAAAGAAGCCCCAAAACTATGATGGTCAAATGCTATATGCCTTCTTCCAGCCTCTCTGTTCATATAATTTCCTCCAAAGAAAATTAATCGCCTCTACCATTCTTAATGACTGTGCCCAGAAGACCCCGTGTGCTGGGGTGTTTCCATAATGAATGGCTGAATAACAGGAAAGCTTACTTTCAAGTTTTATAAACAAGAATCAACTTCCATTGCTGATGTTTTCATTGCTGGGCACAGAGCTGACTGAAATAAGGCTCCACTGCAGCTTGAACTGAAACATTTTTAAGTCTGCCTTAATCTTTTCAAGCTTGAAAGTTTAGGCAAAAGCAGAGAAGAACTGAGATAAAACACAATGAACCAGCTCACAAATGAGCTGGAACAAAGTGAAGGGGATGAGTGGATGAGCATGACCTGAAAGTTGAGGGTGTTTCCAGATCAATTGCCTCTTCAGTTTTAGGCACTATGTGACCTGTGGTCTGTTCATACAGATATTGAAGGTGGGGAGAATTTCATTTCCAGGCAAAAGACCCAAGAGGATCATACACAGGCTTGGTCTTCCCTGTCTTGACAGTGTTTTTAGCTCAGTGTCCAATCCTGAGGATGTTTCTAATGCTACTTCTAATTCTAATATAATTCTAGCTGATTAAAAATATATTAAAGCTCAAGAAAATACCTGCATGCCAGCATGCTCTTGATTATACACAACAGATGAACGTCAAAGTACAGTATTGATTATTCACCTGTGGCCTCATTCAAAGCAAGAAGGAAGTGTCTGTGGCTTTTGAGGCAGATGTGATGTAGAGCTCCAGTCCTCCTCACAAAATCCTCTGCCTTCAATATGGGTCAAGAAGTCATTGTCGAGAATATTCAACCACTATGGTTTCTTTAATGAATTAGGGAAACTCCATCTAACTACATTTTAAAAGTTTATCGGTGAAGTCATCCAAGAAAGGACAGACGTTTAGCTCTTGGGATGTCGCTGTGGTGAAAATATGATTTTTTGCACAATTTCAATTTTTTTTTTTTTTTTTTTTAATTAATGATGCATTAAAAATACTAAGGGTACTTTATAGAAGTTTACATGTCTTTGGTAGGTTTTAATTAAAACAAAAGCATAGCAGGTATGTGTTCTTGTATGAACTTTGTATTTTCAACAGTTACTAGCCTCAAACACTAAAAATAACTTTAAATCCAGAAAAATTCATAAAATTAAAAAGGAAAATTGCTTTTTATCCTCCTCTCTTTCTCTTCCTCCCCCATGGCTGTTTTTTTTATTCTTTCCATTTTTTCATTCTTTTTTTTTTTTTTTTAAGAAAACTTTCTTTTTTGAAGAAAAACGTGGGACTATCATGCATCATAAGACATCAGCACTTGAAGCTCAAAGAGAAATTACCAGTTCCCATACCACTTTCTAGAATACCTTACAACTTCAGCGTAGGAAAGAATTAGTGAGAAAGGCTGATCTTTTAAGACACGTACTTCAGTAGCGTTTTTTCCACTTCATTCTTTCTCCCCAGCGGAAGACCCACCAGAGGTGGTTTCAGCCAGAAGACCACATTTTAATTTAAATGAAGTTTTCCTTCTGCTGGTCGCTTCTGTCAGCTCTAAAGTTCAGAGCAGTCTTTTTGGTGAGGGGTGCCTAGGTAGGCAATTTCCCCAAGGTTCACCTTCAGTGCTTGCTCAGGCCCTTATTTTTCAGGGGTTTATTGGATTTCCTCCTCAAACAGGAGGAAATACAAGTTCTTCCGTAGCTGTAGCAGAAAGCATCCAGTTCCTTTCTCCCTTTCTGGATTTCAGCTGAGGACTGGAGTAAGATCCAGTGGCAGGGCTGTGCAGGTTTTCAGCCCCATCTTTCTGTAGGACATAATGCTGGATGTGTATCACCCACCCAGGGTGTGGTGAGCTAATCAGAAGAGGCAATAGCAGTGACCAGTCGCATTCCTGTTCAATGCAATCTCATAACAGAGGTAGCAGACCCTGGGGATGGGAGGCATATCTCCACTTCTAAAGAAATTCTCTTGACCTGTTATAGGGAATAACTGCAGCCACAGCTGTGGCTAGACCGTAACTCAGTGGTACATCCAGATCCAGCTGTCACCTGCTGGGAAGTGGTTGGGAAGAAGTCAAGAGTGGGCTGAGTGGAACTGGATAACCATACAGTCAGAGCAACATACTCAGAGCAAGCGAGAGGGATAGCAGATAAGTTGTGATGACTCACAACTACAACCAAAAGATTAAATAATGCCAGAAGGTTAAATAATGCAAAGGCTTTAGGAATGTCATAAAAAGGGGCACAAACTTGAACATCAGAAGTACCATCTAAACATGAGGAGGAACTTCTTTACCTTGAGGGTGGCAGAGCACTGGAAGAGGCTGCCCAGAGAGGTGGTTGAGTCTCTGTCTCTGGAGACATTCAAAACCTGCCTGGACAAGTTCCTGTGCAACCTGCTCTAGGTGGACCTACTCTGGTGGGGGTCAGACTAGATGATCTCCAGAGGTCCTTTCCAACCCCATATCATTCTGTGATTCTGTGAAATACGAATTTAAAAACTTGCAATGGGCATTCCAGCACTTCATTGTCTAGAAGGTGAACACCAGAGGTAGGGAGGTTAACAAGTGAAACTAAGCTTTGTTAAAACCTTGGGAGGAAGACATCATGGCACAGCCAAAAAGAAGTATGACTCAGAGAAGCGGCTAACAATATAGAAAGAAGAAAGAGAGCCTTATCAAGCCTAACAATGTTTTCTATGAAAATAAGTACATCCCTGTGTATGGTTTCCAATACTAGAGGTGACAGACAGAAGAGATCCTGTAGTGACTGCATAAAAGAGGCCCGCAGAAAGATTTAGCATCTAATTCCTCATCCTTCTGCCTCATGCTGTTTAAATATGCACCAGGTGGTTGAGGAAAGCTTTGGACCAGGTGGGTTCCTTGCAACAGTTTGAACAGATGCGAGTGGCACAACACCTGCTTTCCCAGGGCATGAACCCTTTCTATGGAATTGGAGCCACGAAAAGAGTTCAGGCAAGCTGGAGCTATGTCTGACAAGAGTAAGTGGCTAAAGGGATAGAGAGTTGGAATCTACCAGGAGGGCAGATTATCTGGACCAGGGAGAGTCTGCATGCCTGTTCATGGCAATTTTTCCTGGTTTGGGACTTCTGCTGGATGACCTGGTGGAGAAGGGCAAGAAATCTCTGTTAAAAGCAGACTTTGGTTATCAGACTGTGTTTAGCACCTGGAGGGGCATTCAGGGGAGTGCACTTCAGGAAAGGCCAATCCTTCAAAACAACCTCTTTGTCTGGATTTCTCCCAGTTCAGTCTTTGATGTCTGTCGTTTGGCTAAGTATAACTCAGCCTCCCACTTTTTCATTAACCAGCTCCCCTGCTGGGCCTATTAGCCTGGCAAACAAACAAACAAACAAATAAATGGAAAAGAGTTTATAAAAAAGTTATTGAATATCCCGATGGTATATTATGGGTATGAACTAGGTTGTTGACATCCTGGGTCCAGACTTACTTTCTGGTGCCCGCTGCAGTCAGGATGCTGTTGGAGGCTGGACATGGGAATGGGTGGGATACCCTGAGAGGGGCACGGAAGGAGATGTGGTGATGATGGCTCTGAGGTCGTGGGATGCAGCTTCAAAGGCTGTGCAGAGCTGATGTGGCAGGTATCTGGGGGTGAGGCAGAACTGAGGCACGGAGAGATGAATTTGTGCTGCAGATGCATCAGGGGAAGCTAAAGCATAAGCCTGGGGCCAGCCAGCCTTTAACTGCTTCCTTTTGGGTACGAACAAAAAAGCTGGGTTTTTCAGCCCACAAGGTAAAGCTACTTATGGCTCTTGCCCCAAGAGCCTTAGCAACAAGGGGTGAAGCCCAGCCCCAGAGATATCCCTGTTCACTCTCAGAGGCAGAGCTGGAGCCTCGCTTTTCCCAGATCAGATTTCTTGCATTTGTCACCTGTGGGCCCTCTGGGCATTAGACATCCAGGAGTTTGCATTTGTACCAGTTCTGTGTCCTCACACATTACCATGTCAGCTGGGTTGCAAATTACTCTCTAAAGAGCACAGTTTCCCTTTAGCACCCTGCATAATATTTCAGTCTGAAGGTGCAGTGCAGCCTTTACATTAGCAGGACAGGGTCAGGAACATGGAAATCACCTGGATAGGTAAGTGGATGACCACAGCTCTTCTGATTATTTCCACTTCCAGCCAGGAATATGGATAACTTTCTTGGAAGGTGGGAATTTTGAAATCAGGGATGTGATAAGAGCAGTGTTGGTCCTACTCGGTTTCTGATCTCGCAGGGAATATTGTACAGTGATGGGCAGGTGTTTGGTAACTCCACTGGGCCACTGTATGGGAAAGGGTTTCACAGGGAAAGAGCACTTGCAGGGTGGTCAGTGGTCTAGGTCTGGTGCCAAAGCTCTAGACCAAAGCCTCTGACCATTTGTGTATACCAGTCAGCCCCAGCGGAGCACCAGTCTGTTACCTCAGGAGATGATAAAATTTTCTGTAAATTGCATTATCTGTCATCAGATTGCCAATCCAATTAGTGTGTTACAATCAGGACAGAAGGCACAAACCCATACACTTTTATGCAAAAAATATTCAGGATTTCTGCCTCAGTAAAAGCCCCTGCTTTGCCCTGCATTAAAATTTGGTTTGTTTTATAAGAAACTAAAGATTACGGTGGCCTTGAAGTTATATTTGTGGGTTTTGTAGTGGTTAGGTAGTTCTCAGAAGAGGATACTGGAAAGTAAGAGACTTGCTGATGTCATTTTTAATTCACCACCCAAAAAAAAAAAGCTGAGAGAGGTGTTGGTGGCCCTATATAAGGGGCACCTCACCTCCTGCAGAGCACATCAAGAATCACAGCAAAGGTAAGGCTCGCAGCCTTTGTGCTTCTCTCATTTTCCCTTGCCCAGTCTCCCTGATTGCTAACACTGTTCTCTCTCTCATCAGTGCTGAGTGCTGTGGCTCCAACCTGCTGGAACAGACAAGTTTGGACCGTGAGCCATGGCCTCCCTGCAGACCTTGACCAAGAGCTTCTCAGGATGGGTTTTCTTCTGCTGCTGTTGCTGTCTCCCACTTCTTCTCACCAGCCCTCTGCCTCCGAAAGGGGCAGGATTGGCTTCTACCACCCATCACGCCTGCAAGCTCAGGAAGATAAACTTCCAGCTGCCTTACATCAGGAATCGCACCTATACCTTGGCTAAAATGGTACAGTAACCCATGTGTCCTTCATGGTGGGATCTGGGGATCTCCTCTTCTGCTAGTGCCCTGGCTTCTTGCCTTCGGCATTCTGTTCTCTTTCTCATGCCTTTCTCCAGAAAAAAACCTGTGCATTTGCAGTAAGGCACAGCTTGAGTGTGTGGAGCGGGTCTGTTGCCCACTAGTTGTGCACTCACGGGAAGCTGTTGCCTCTCCTCCTCCTGCTCCCCAAGGGAAGGGCAGCCCCTGGCACAGCACAGCTCCTCCTCTTGAACAGCTTTTGCTAGACTAGGACAATTGTGAAACAGGAGCTTAAATTTCTCTGTTTGTCCAGTCCATTTGGAGCTGGGCCTGCCTGTGACTCCAGGCATGGCCAGGCAGCTCCTCAGACATCCTACAGTGCTCTGCTTGGGCAGGCTTCTTGGCTGCACGGGTGGGTGACCCTTGATGTATGCCACCGAGTGTTGCAGCACCTCCTAGCAGCGCTGTGGGCCACCATGAGGTCAGCCACCTGCGGCATCTGGTTTAGTCATCATAACCGCTATGACATCTGACACTTAAAAGAAGGACAGGAATTCAGACTTCTGCTTATTTATTTCCATTGATACCGATCTTGAATCTCTACCCAACTGAGGGAAGAAACAGACACAATGTCTAAATTATCTACTTGTGACAGACTGTCTATGGTGTCCATTCCCTCATTTCACCTGCAATATTACTGATGAAAAATGCAGGGTTTATCATTAGTTTTTAGCTAAGCTTTCCATTGCCACCTGACATTTCCTTTTTGTCCTCTCAGGCTAGGGTCTCAGATGAGGACACGGAGAATAGGCTCATTGGGCAGCAGATCTATGTTAACATCAAGGTAAGTCTTACACTGAGAGGCTGCTCTTTGCATTCTGCTGCAGCTGCACCTGTTGATCTCTGCCATGATTTAACATGATGTCCTACTTGCATACATAGGAAAACAACCGCTGCTACATGATGAAGAGGATTGTGGAGATTGTAGTGAAAGATGTCCTCTCCGAGGCCAAGGGCCAGTACCCATACGTTGAGGAGGTGTCACAGTTCTTGGCATGTCTGACCTCGGAGCTGAAGAGATGTGTGAGTGGTGTTTGGTTTCTTTCCCTTCTTGTGACTCTTGTTGCTGCTTCTGGATCTCAGAATGTTGCAAAGAGCAGCAAAACTGATATGAAAGGAAACTTCAGATCAAAGATACCGAACTCGAGGTTGATAGAAAGGTGTGAAAAAGGGAAAATAAAAAAAGAACACTGTTGTGTACAGCTGCCAATGATATGCCTGGATGTTTTCTTTCTTTTAGGAATTCTCAGGACACGGAGAGCATGTTGAAAAGAACCTGGAAGAAATGAAAAGCAAAATGATACAGGTACATTTCTCCCCAACATTTGAAAAAAAAAAGCAGTTCCAATCCTCGGTCATTAGTTGGATTAAGGGTGATCTAATTATGAAGAAACTCTGGAGATTATTTTGGTGGTGAAGCCTTCAGAGGAGTTAAAGATGGGATTAGTGATATTTCCACTTCCAGCCCTCCTTCACTTGTCCTGTTAACCCTCTGCACATATTATGGTAATTTAAACCTGCAGAAGTCAGCTTGCATGTAACCGTATATGCTAGACTAGATTTGAATGAACTACTTTATATGTTATGGTACAATAACTCTAATAGAACTGCTTGAGAGAATAAGGAGACTACGTTCTTGATTCAGTCTTTGTGACAAGCCTAATTTAAATTTTCTGAAAAATAACAAAATGCTAAAACTTACCTTCTGCTCTTTTCTAGTTGGGAGAGAACGGAAAGACTAAAGCAATTGGAGAACTGGATTTACTCTTTGACTACCTAGAAAATGCCTGTACTGATGCCCCGAAGAAGGGAGCGAGCAAGAAGAAAAACTGAAAGAATTTCAGATCAGGCTTGAAGAGATATCTCCAGAAAACTCTTGCTATAACTCAAATTGATTAACTATTGCAGCTCCCCCCATAGATGCAGTATATTTTTCACTTGTGCCAAAAAAAGCAAACTAAGTGGGCACAGACAGGATGTTAATAGCCGCCTTTGAAAATGAAAACTCCAGGACAGTGTTTGCAGGTCTGTTTCAACACAGGGCATTAGTTATCTTCAGAGGCATGCTCCTGTCCTCCTCATCTCCATAGGAAGAAGGCAACTGTTTCTGTATTTTATATACTGAGATTTGACACATATGAATCAGCTTGGGTCAAGATAGGCAAGTGATACGTAGTCAGGATGTTTTACTTGGAAATGTCTCTTGTGTATGTTGCCCCCTTCTGACCTATACCTGAAAAGCTGATATTTCAGACTGAAAAATAATTTTTGTCATTCATATTTAATGGTAACTTATTTTAAGATAATAATTATACAGTACTTTTATTTATATAGGTTAATTGAAAAATACCCAAGAAAATGTATTTATGAAGCTGTACCAGAGGGTTTTAAATGAACTATAAAATTAAAACTGCTGTGTGATATTTATATGTAGGTGGGTTGTTTTATAAATGCTTACTCTTTAATTTATTATAATAAATATTTTGGTCCTGAAATATTGCCATTTACAGAGCTTTTGTCTTTTATTCAAATGCAAGGGAGATGAAACGTATTGTGCCTGTGGGGCTGCTGGGCCAGTGGCTGTATTCTTGTATCCTGAAAGGATGCAAGCTTGATCTGGGGACATGCTTCTTCACCATAAGGCTGAAATTTCAACTTAAAGAGGACCAGGGCTTAGCGGGGAGTGTGTGGGTCAGCATTTCTTGTGAGAGGTGGTGGAAAAAATAGCATGACTCCTGAGAGCCATCCGTTTGCTTCATTGATTCCTTCTCAGTAGGTTCATAGACAAGATCCTGTCTTGAGTAGCTGCTTGTGAAAAGTCCAAAACTGCCCCTCTGCCTCCCCTCCCCCCCGCCAGGTCAAATGAGATGGAGACAGTCAGGAAGCAGTTGCTACTCAAAACTCAGTAGAGAGTCATATCAGGAATTTGAGAGCACCTCAGAAGAGAAATGTATGGTGCCCTACCCTTGATACAAACTCCCAGACAGAAAAAAATCAGGTCACTGAAGAGCAGTTTAATCCATCATTATCATGTCTTTCAGCAGTGTCTACTGGGCAAAGCGAGAGGAGTTGCTCCAGGGGCACTGGTGGCTGGATCCAAGTTAAAGAGATGAAAAGCATCCCAATAGAGAGAAATCCAGAAAAAAACATGTAATAGGGGATTGTCAGCAATGGTGAAAACTTCTTGAGCAAGGCTTTACTGTTTATTCATCCGAGCAACAGCGATCCTGCCCATATATGAAAAAACTAAACCATGGATGTCCTCAAATAAAGTACTCGGGGTGCCAGTGCAGATAAGGGGGGGTGAAGTTTTGCAAACACAGTATATTGGGAACATAAAAATGCTTACTAAAAGGATACCTAGAACAGATACTGTAATAGAGGAAAAATGCTGGTGGGAAATTTAGCTTGACTTACTTTGGTATCTTCATCAATTAAATTCTAAAAGAAATCAAAATTAATCCAAAAGTAGTCTCAACCTCACATCAGCGTTACATCAACTGTTGAAGTGAGATGGCATTGAAGTGGGATTGATGGGATTGAAGTACCCTATTGCTCCTGAAGCAGAGCGATTTCAAGATAAAAGCATCCATCCAAATCTAATTTGAACCTCGTTTATGTGAACTGAAATGATAACACTTTTTCTGTGGAAACTTTATGCCAGTCTATTCTAGACTGGCATATGATCCATCTGGGTGACAGATAACTGTTACCTGTCAAACTAGATGCAGTCAACACCGTTTACTTTGTTCCATACTCTCATTTGCATATCACAACATATGAATTGCATGTTTGTTCACTTTCATAGCAACAGCAACCCAACAGTGACAGCCGCCCAGTCTTTGTCACCACATTATAGTGTTGGGATTAACCTTTTACTGTATTCAGTAGGATATTTATTTTCTGTCTTGTGAGATAAGCAATGAGGTTTTCAAGAGCTGTTGGCTGACATCCTTTCTCCTGTCACTCAAAGCTGTGGCAGCTGTCTTTGGTGGGAAGAAAAGTTAAGCACCAAATGGGGAATTCATCTCACTGACCTTTGACAGACGTGGTCTATCCCCAAGTTAGATCTGTCTCCCTTAAGCTCAATGGAGGATAGTAGGAATTATCCAGGAGTGTCTCATCTGATTTACATTAGAGGTTTAAAAAGATTGTTTCTTTGGCTGAACGACATGACTTTGCCCTAAAAGCACTGGTTTTCTTCCTTGATTATAGAGACTAGACACTAGAACAAATGCTGTTCCTTCTTGATAACATCTCTCCACAGATGGATAATAAGCTTTTTTCTTTCTTCTACTTGCTTTAGCCTCCTTCCACATTGACCTTGTTGAGCTGCCCTACACAGAAATGTCAGATCAATCTCACAAGCTTTCCATGCTGGGTCTAAACCCAGCTGAAAACCCATTTGTCCACAAAAAATGTAAAAACAAGGTCAACTATTTATTAATTTCTCCATCCCTGCAAACCATCAGCTGGAACATTCTGCCATGGAAACCTCATGAGCTGGAGCCATGGAAATGCCACACAGCAAATTTTGCAGAATTTCCTTCATAGGTTTTCTTGCAGGGCACATGTGATTTGTGAATGTATGAAAAATGGTGGGTGACAGTTTTGAACAGACGGAAGAGGTAGAAGTTGAAGGAAGTTTCCCTTACAAGCAGGAGAAATGTTTGGGGCAATTACTGACCAAAAGAAAATAAAAATGTACTTTCAATCAGGCAAGCTGAGTTTCAATTCAGCCAGTAGTTGGAGCTCTTAAAAGGGAAATTATGCCAAAATGTTTCGTTCTGACATATTCTAAATAACACATTTCAGTTTTACACTTCTAAATAGTGTTTTGGTTTAGAATTTCATGTACATTTTCTTTCAAAGGTTGAAAAGAGATTTGAAAGCAAAATGAGCTGTTTCATTTTGAGTTTGACAAGAGCTTTGGGCTGACCCAAAATGAATTTTTTTAGTTTATTTTTTCAGTTGGATCTCCAAAGAGAAACTTGTTCACACAATTCTAATTTCCGTTGCTCTATTTTCCTTTCCTCACCATGCTTCCAAGTCATCGACTATTTGTAATTCCCAGAGGTCCTTGTCCTAGCACTGTTGCAGAAGGCAACTGCTCCACAACCTTCATCAAAGACTGGAGGACCTCTTCCTGAGAAAAAATTGGCAAAGCCACCTACTGCCAAATTTGCATTTTGTTGGCTCTTCCTCCCCTTCAATTACATTAGATGATCAGAACAGGCACTTTTTTTGCTACATAGATAATTATAAAACATTTAAACTACCTCTGAAACTTCATACTCTGAAGGCAGAGGAACCCAACGCATGAATAGAAGTTTCCACATCCTGCTGAGTAAGTATTGGTGAAAGCTTAAGAAATGTCTCTTAAATATATTGCATGGAGTGTTGTTCAGTTATGAGATTTACATATTAAATATCTGACTGTGTACTCCTTAAGTGACCTAGAATAATAGAGGCTTGATATTTCCAATTTGCTGCTGGAAGTATACTCTAGACAAATTTGAAGAGCAGAAGCTATCCTGAGGTAAACCAGCTGCATATGTTTATGTCAGCCTGTGCTTTAAAGCACAATTAGCTAAACAATTAGTTACTTGAAGAAGGTATGGACTGTGTTGGACAATGGTGAATGCCTGATAGCCTTTTCAGTCACAGCCATCATCAGTACCCAATGGATGTTTGTAACATTGGTGTAGTCTGGAGCAGAACTGGCCAGCTAATGTAAAGCAGGATTGGCAGAGCTATTAAAGTCAATCTCAGGCTTATGAATGATGCTGCCAGGATAATGACCATGGAAAGAAAGAAAACCTACAATGCAGCTCTGTGGGACCTGAAGAGTCCACTACCCAATGACGTGTTATACATTCGGGATTCAACCACTCACGGGATCCAGACCAGTATTTTATCCTGTTCAAGAATGGTTGGGAAGTTTGGGTGAGGTAAATTACGAAATGCAAACTACACTAAGGCTGATTGCATTAACACATATCTAATTGCAACACCCTTTTTGTTGGTTAACACATAGCTGCAGACCTTATCAGATGAACTGTATGAATTTCACCACTAGCAAAAGTGTTAAAAACTATGTAAGTGAAAAGATTTCATCTGAAGTCTAGGAAATCACTCTCTCTGTTTTACCTTTAAATTCCAGATCCCCGTTTGATGGCTATAATTTAATCTGGATTTCACCGATTAATTGCTTAGAAAAGAAGATATTCCTACATCTTTTCTCTTCTAAGGAGAAATTAAAAAAAAAGAAAGATTATTTTGAGAAGAAGTGTCCATTTATCTTCTGAAAATTAAATAATGAGACCCAAATGTTAACATTTTGAGTATGAAAGATGAAGGCATAATGTTAAATATTTCCAAGATCAGGCTATTTTTCTTCTCTAGGACTGAATAAAGAGAAAAAGCAAATCTTCTAAACTAAAAACATTTTCTATATTGCTCAGAGCAACACGAATAGAAATATTTTGAAAAAGTAGACTGAAAAATGTGTCTTTGACTAGTTGATTTGAAACTGTGTTATGATTGTTTCTGCAAGAACCAGTAAAATTCTTCAATGGAAATTGAAACCCTTGTTTCAAATGACTGAATGCAAAAAACATTGCTTTCCAAAAGCTGCAAAATCGCACCAATTTAAAGTGTATATGGTTTTCAGAAAAAGTGTCACTTCCAACTCCTACAGCACATCTAAGGAGTGGTGATGATGGTCATTAAACTGTGAGAAGAATGGGGCAATCACGTATCCGTGGTAAAGTCTAAAAGCTATGCAATTATGAAGATTGACTTTCTGATTCATCTTTTGCATTAGCTCTTGTCATGTGAGGGCTTCCCAATGGATTAGCTCATCATTTATCTGGTCCTGCTCCACAGTAGATAGAAAGAAAACTCCTCTCAATTTCAAAGTGTGTAAGATCAAGCTTATAGTTTGTGCATGTATCAAGTTAATTATATTACAAATAAAAGATGAAAGATTTCAACACAGATGTTAAAATGGAAGTGGTGAATTGGACTGCTGTGGTGAAAGACTTGTTCAGAAAGTACAATGAATTTACACTTATTTGGGAAGCAGAGGCTCCAAAATAAAGATTAAAGAGTAATTATCCTTTATAACGTGATTCCTTCCAGCCTTGAATAGCGGAAGAAAATGCAGATTCTCCTTCACTTTTTCACACAAAAAAGATAACTGAGATTTTAAGTAGATAATCCCAGATTTAGGGATTATCAATTCTGATGCTCATTAGTACTCTGGTAACTCAAAAAGGGAGAATACTTGTTTGTCAAGTGCAGAATTTGGCAAAAAATATGATTATTTTGTAGTCATTAACTTGTTAACTTCAACGCAGTGATCATTGCTCCTGCATGTAACAAAGGTTTATTAAGTTTAGAAAAGCATCTTACTTTGATGGGACCCTTGTGTGTCTCAGAAAATGCAAGACAGTTACTTGCACCTGAAACGTCTGGTTTAACTCAACATGTGAGGTTGAATCCTCCAGATCAGGGAGCTGCTCAACCTTGGCATTGTGCTCTCATTTTTAATCTGTCAATGATTCAGTTGTTACATGACAAGGACTTCTGGGCAGTGACTGGGAACACACACACAGAAAATAAAAATCAGTGACCAAGACTCTGACCCTGCAAGTTGGTAAAACACTACAAAATGTCCTCATTTTGATAATAGCCTTCTCTGAGTCATCTGCCCCAGGTTTGGTGCCAGAAGACTAGCTAGCAAATTCTGAGGTGCTGCCCACAAGTCCCTGCAGAGCCTGTCTACTGCTCCATCGTCACAAGGGTTTTTGGCAGATGAGGAGAGGTATCCTCTGAGCCTTTGGTCCCCTCCATCAGCCCCTGGTGATGAGCACAGATGCAGACATCCAACCTCCAGTGGTTTATAGTTGGACATGACAAATTCCAGCCATAGACTTAAGGGTGTTATGTCACTTATGGGTCAAACCATTAGCAAATGAAAGAACCAGAAACAAGCAGCTTTGTCTATGCCATTTTACTTTGGCAACCTTTAGGCACTAAGAATGTAAATTTGGATTTTGTTTTTCATTTCTTAACTGTTTTCCATTGGTTCTGTTTACACTACTTGCAGTTATGAACTTCAGTTTGCGTTGGTAACCCAGTGACATTGGAAATGTAGAAATAATAAAGGATGTGTTTTAGCTGAGACAAATGTGAGGTTTCTCTGAAAATCGGAAGAAGGGAGCAACTCATCTTTTCTTTACTTCTGAATAGCAAAACAGAGAATTTCTTAGAGCTGCACCATGAAGTTTTGGCTGGGAGAGTCAGGTTTATGCCATAATCTCATTATCAGAACTGAGATAAGAGGGAGGTTGCCGATTTGATAAACTATCTCTTGTTCTTTGCTGTGTGGTTACAGGAGTATATGATAAATAAAATGTCTGTTTTTCAGAAGTAGCAGATTAGTAAAAATAAACCTCAGTATGTTCAGAGGTTTGGGCAGACATTTCAGACCTGGGATACTAGTCAGGGCTTGCCTGCAAGTTTTGAAAGAAGTTGGCTGAATATCAAGGCAACAAATCTTCTGATTTTTGTGGAACTGCAAGCTGAATGAAGGGAAATATACTAGAAAAAGGCTGCTTCCCAAGGAAATGAATTCTCATGTGAAAAAACTTGCTTTCAAATAATCTAAACTACACCTGGAAATGTGGGGAAACATTTTACAATCCCTGAAGAGCTTATTTGGTATCTGGCATTTGGTCAAAATTCACAAAACTTAATCAAAGCTGCCATGTGATTTTCTCAGCCTATACAGAGTGGTTTAGATTTAATCTCTTTCTGCTAGATAAAAATGTAAATAACCAAAAGAATGATGGCAAGATAATTTTATTTTTTTTTTTAAAGCAAATGGTAGCCCTAAAGCTTTGAATTAGACTGGAAACCTTTTTCCATTGGAATTTTTTTTTTTACACTGATAGAAAATGTGGTTTGTGAAGAAATAAATGTTTTTGTTGCTTTTCTAGGTTAGTGTTGCTTTTCTCCTGGAAATTAAAAAACTGGGTAGCCCAGCATTGCTATTGTCTTGTAAAAAATACATGGATTGTTCATCCATGGGTGTTCACTGCAAACTGTGGGTCTATATTTTAAAAAAATGAAAAGTAGCTCTTTTCATATGGAGAAGTTCAACACCTTCCTAATTAGTTGCATTTCACTCCCACAAGCATATTAGATAATTTAAACTTTTGTCACAGTTACAAAATTAATAGGATGTATGGTAGTTTGTAAAGTCAATGTTCAGGTCTCTAACTGTAATTTTACACGTAAGGATTTCCTAAAAAGCTTTACTAAATCTACAAATATTAAGAAGCTCTTAAAGAAGGTGTCTGCTAAAAAAACATGATTTAAAACATTGTACATGTTCTTGTGCATTGTACTACGGACTAAAGAATGAGTAAAGCCTAAAAATAGGCTAAAGAGTGAAACTTCAGACAAGCAAGCTATCCAAAGTTAGATATAGCCAGTACTTTACTTCTTCTTAAGTTTCTAAACTAAATTATGAATAATGTAGGAAATGTAAATTTCTTTATCAGCTCCTTGGTTTCCAGATCTAACCCGTATCGTCATTAATATCTGCTGAATTAGATTTAATTATTTTAATTGCAATTGTCTTTCAGATCGTAGCACAAAGTTTCCCCATTGTTTTAGTTGGAAAAAGCCCTCAAAACTTCCCTGATCTAAAGTGAAAATTTCAATGCATATTTTGACATGTAGTATCTGTTCTCTCTGCATAAGTGCTACTTTTATTTTCTGATATTTTATTTTTCTAGAACTTTTAGGCGTCTTTGCAACACAATCTCTTTTTTTAATAATACTGACAACAAGAAACGCCAACTTCACTGCACCCTTGGGTGCTTCAATAGTGGCCCATGCCATAGGATTTTGCTTGCTTTGGAAAATGAACCTCTTGTAAGGAATTATTTGGCTCCTATGTCTTCTCTAGCAAAAATGTGCCAGACGTGATCATATCCAATAATTAAATAAGTTTTCCCCAAATAAAGGCCCCTACTGATGAGATCTATTGAAAGCAGCAGTTCACAAAGCAAACAGATACACAGTGGAAAGCCAAGAAGTCCAGAGACATGAGGGGGTTGTTGAATGAAAGCTGGAGAGATGGCACCATGGCAGCAATCTCCGACTGAAGGTCACAGACTTCTCAGGGGTCTGAGAAGGACTACTTCTGAGGGAAAGTTGACTGAGAAAAGCACATTTATTGCCAATAGGTTTAAGTTCAGCAGAGGGAGAATGGCACCTCCCATGGAAAAATGCTCTGGAAAATGCTTATCTTGTTGCCTACTGCACTGTTCCTTCCTTTGCTTTTATTCTCTGGTGCTAGCTAACGTTGGAGAATCGAGTTTGCAGTGGTTTTGCGGCAGTCAGTCCAAGAGCAACCAGGATTTTGGCACAAATCTCACTTGAGAGAAAGGACCGTCCTGAGAAATGACTTAGCAAGTATTTCCCATTTTACTGTGCAGAAGTTCTTGCTGGTGTTCAAAAGTGGCAGACTAAAACTGATTTAGTTTTCAACAAACAGAAAACCTTTAGCTCCAGACTAAATGGAAGACCTCAACTCTTTACTGAAGCTATGGAAATGTACAGCAAGCAAACATTTTTTAGTTTTTTTTTAATTTTTATTTTTTGATGAAAGACTATTACTGCCAATAAGATCAGCTACAATGGTTTTTCTTAATGATGTGGTTTGTTTTGCTGCTTGCCAGCTGAAAGATCTAATGTCGGTATTGTTCACAAGTGTCTGGTTAGGTTACTTATACCTCAGTATGTCCTAATTTATCACTGTAGCTTATGAATACTGCCCAGAAAAATCTATGTCATTACTATTTAAAATTACATTTCAAAATTTGTTTCTCACAGGACAGGCACTTCTGAGCAGTCGGCTCAACTCATGTCTTAAAAAAATGTTCTTCATCCAACACTAAGAAAGCTTTCCAGAATGGAGGCTGTAATTTCTGCAATTTCACAATCTTCTAGTCTGGCTCCCAGTTGATGTTACCTATAAAGCTGTATGGACATATCATGTTGGCATTGCTAATATGCTCAGGGATGTCCTGAGTTAAGAGGGACGAAAACCTTTAAAAATTAAATTTGAAAAGAGAAGCAAGCAAGAAGGGTGAAAAAAAATATCAGGGGATAGAGAAAATTGAAAAATGGAGCACAAAGGTAGGAGGAGAGAAAAAGCTTCACGGTATGAGAGCAGTGCCATGCAAACTGACCCACTTCTACCAGCCTCAAAGCTGTGGGCATCCTCCTCCCCCAGAACTGGGCCCAGGTTTCCATTCGGTTTGCTTTTTCCTTTCATAATTTTAGTACAACCTTCTTATAAAGCCACGGTGAAATTACAAGAAAAAGCAGGTCACAGACTCTTGATTACTCCTCTATGTTGCAAGAGAAAAGGAAGGGTTTGGAATAGCTGCCTGTCTATGTGGACAAGCTGAGCTGTTGTTGCTGAGCACATCTCTACACTCTGCACTAAGACAGCCATTCAGGGATTTCCTACTGTGAGTTTAGTGGTAGCAAATGAACATTTTCTGAAAAGTTGGGGAACTGAATCACTGTCGTTACATGAAATCACTTGACTGGTTCATGGGAACGATGTGAAGGTGCTTGAACATTTTTTCATAGCTTGCTCTTTCATAATCTCTTTTCTCAAATGCAAGACTACAAGAATATGATTAATAAAGGCTGTATATATAGAGGTTTTATGCCAAAGTAAGGTCCTTGTCTAGTCACGAAATGATTACTGATTTTTAATTACACTGCTGAAGACATTTGAATGGCATCTTGAGGTACTCAGGAGGTGCTGAGCATTCTTTCAAAGCAGCTAATCCTTGGTCATAAAAATTACTACTGCTTTGAAAACTTAAACCATTGTCTATTCTCTGTGCACAGTGGAAAAAGTTTCATTTTAGTAACTTGGTGATTTCAAACTGGACCCTGAATATACTCTGTACTCTTTCTCTGAAAAGAATGAATGTGCTGAGATCTTCCTATCAGATGGCTGAAGTAAAACTAACTTGACAGACAATTGTTGGACATCTGTCAGCAAACTGAAGCCCAGAACCAGGCCAGTAGCACAGGGAGATCTACCACTCGAACCAATCTATGCTATTTCTTGAAGATGAGAGCAGATTAACAACATGTTTTATAGCAATTCATATATGAGGCTTACCCAAAAGGTGTTACTCATAAAGTGCAAAGAAATGCAAATGCCCAGAGGAAATGTAATTGGGTTTGGGTTGTCAGGTTT
>VZTM01042791.1:0-27414 GCA_013400555.1 Jacana jacana | reverse complement strand
GATAGGAGCTCACAGAACAGACAAAATGAGTAAGCTCAAGGGTTTTCCAGCAAGATCAGAACCTTCAGAGATGCTGAATATTATTGATTTTTCTTGTGAAAAGCCATTTTAGGCTGTCTATGTGACCCATTTATTCCATTTAGAGGAAAACTATTGACCGGGAAGTACCAGATGTTGGGGAACCCAAGGCAGTTTTGCATTCTGACTCTAGTCTTGCTATCATCGGAGATTCTCTTCTAGAAACAAGCTAGGAATAAGTGGCTGACCTGCTGTCCACATACCTTTTACTCAGGTTTAGCGCAACTCATCTGGCAAGCCTGACAGCATTAATAGAATTTAAGTACAGACCACAGTTCAAATGAGGACTAAAATACACATAGGGCCTCAGGTCTCCATCATCTCCATGTTCCAAAAGTCTAAGCTCTCCTCCCTTTGTTGGCTCTCTTTGTTTCTGGACCTCACCAGCACTTCATTGCTGCTGAAGCTATTGGGATGTATGGATGGTCCTGTGGAAAAATACATTTCCCAGAGCTGTTACAGGTGGATACTTGAAGATGGATGTGAGCCCAACTTGGCTGGGTGGCTGTGTTTGTTTGTGCAAATGGTCAGTGGCCATTTACAGTGGGATCAAGGCTGGATGAATTTATTGTCTAGCTCATCTCAACCTTCTTCTTCCCAAAACCAGCACCGGTGCACTAGAGGTGCCATAGAGGGGCATACAGCTCTTCCACTGGCTCTGGCAACTCAAGGTCCCTTTGTAGTATCAGTTGTAGTTTAAATAATTTTCTCTGATCTGTTTAAGCTCTTCTGTGTTGCTCTTGAAACATCAAGGAGTCAAAAACTCCATCCTGGGTGAACATTTCA
Source organism: Jacana jacana (assembly GCA_013400555.1). Taxonomy (NCBI): domain Eukaryota; kingdom Metazoa; phylum Chordata; class Aves; order Charadriiformes; family Jacanidae; genus Jacana; species Jacana jacana. The sequence goes on along the minus strand of VZTM01042791.1, from coordinate 26,550 downwards.
AGAGCTTGATTTTACTTCCAACAAAAATGGTATCACTGTAGGCTGAAGTATTGCTATGCTGGACCAAAACCTGCTTTCTGCCTCTTCTTGCATACACCCTCAGAGGGGTTGAGGACAGACTGAGAGAGTTGGGGTTGCTCAGCCTGGAGAAGAGAAGACTCTGAAGAGAACTTACTGGGGGACCTTTCAGTATCTAAAAGGGGTTTACAGGAAAGGCAGGGACAAACTTTAGCAGGGCCTGTTGTGATAGGACAAGAGGTAAAATAAAACTAAAATAAGGTAGATTTAGACTAGATATAAGGAAGAAATCTGTTACAATGTGTATGGTGAAACACTGGAACAGGTTGCCCTGAGAGGTGGTAGATGTCCCATCCTTGGAAACTTTCAAGGTCAAACTGGATGGGTCTCTGAACAACCTGATGTAGTTGAAGATGTCCCTGCTCATTGCAAGAGTGTTGGACTAGATGACATTTAAAGCATTTAAAGGTTCCTTCTAAACCAAACTATTCTATGATTCTTTGATTTTATGACTTGGCCTTTTTCAGAAACAGGACAAACACAGACTGTCTGTTTGAACAACTCTGTGGAAGAGTGATCATGTGGCTCTATGTTTTACTTTTACCTCCTGAATGGTTGGGTATACTGAGACCTTGCACATCATTTCTGCTCATGAGGCAACTTGATAGCTAAGCATGCCCCAGTCCTTGAGTAGAGCCCTTCCTGGAGCCTTCCCTTGCACACTAAACAGCCTGCTGCTTCTACTGGAGCAGATTCTGCACTGGCAAAAGGCTAGTTCTAGTGATTAAAACAGGCAGCAAACTCCTTTGCTACTAACTGCTGTACCCCTGAAACAAAACACTTCTCAAGACTGGACAGTGAAGTTTTACAGGCAGTGCAGTCCAACTTCCTTATAGATAAAATATTTTCTAGTGCTTCTTAGGGAAAATTAGCAAAGATTTTTCTCTCTGTGGGCTATTAGCTTTCAGAAAAGTGCTGCCATAACACTTTGTGGAAAAATCAAAAAAAAATTCACACATTCAGTATACTTTGTTACGAAACCACACTAACCACCTCAACTACTTTTTCCTCACTTGACCACCACTTAAATGAAAGAAGACTTCTCACATGAGAGGGAAGTTTTTCTTTCTTGGAAACCTTGACCTTGCTGCCAGTAAATATGGAGATATCGTTTAGAAAAACGTCACAGATGATTGTGGTCAAATTTGTTGAAAGTGGAGCAAGATGTATAAAAAAGCACAGCAACAATACTGATCAGCCAGCATATGAGCCATAGGTTATCTACGTGAGCATCTCGGTGCAGAAGCTGCTTTGAGGGTTAACAAAATTAGGTTAACCTCTGTCATTTAACCAGTCTTGCTGTATCACATACGCCGTTGTGACTGTAGAGGCACGAAGATTTGGGAGCGAAGATGAAAGTATATTCTATTTTCAGATCTGGGCGTTTTTTAGTTCTGCTTTGTCTTTTCGCTGTGGAAGGCAAAAAGTCACCTACAGGAAAGCATACCTGCCGAAAAGGACTCCTCTCCCAAGTGACAGACAACCTGTATATCAAGGCAACTAGTTTAAAATCATCTGTTCCTGTAAGTTGATCCCACTAGCTGAAAAGTTTATTTTATTTATAGATGTTTCTTTACCAGCTTCATTACTGAGCACCTGGAAACTTTAATAAGCCGAATGATTTCTCCAGTCCTGAGAGACAGGTTAATGCTGCTACTCCTTTTGTCAAGGTGGGGAAAAAACCAGATGCGTAGAGAGGTGGGATGAGTTTGCCAAGTAGTTTGCCATGGAAGAAGTTTGTTAGGTTGGGATTTGAACACAGATATGCTGAGTCCTTATTCTACATCTGAATGAGATGATGGCGATTGCTACTTAGTTTTGTACAAAGCAAACTTAAAGCCGTCTCCCTTCCTCTGCTTAGGTCAATTAATACTAGCGCATTGTATTTTACAGAAGGATCTCATCAAGAACACAAGACTGCTTAAAAAGACAACAAAAATACTGTTTATGGTAAGATTTATACTACTGGTTTTCCATTTTCTTGCTTTGATTTTATTTTAGTCAGTAGAGATAAGAATGCGTGATCAAAAGGAAAGACAGCCAACACAAAAATCGCTTGTGTTTAACTGGGAAAGACATTATATTTGTCAGACCTGTACATTTAATGAAGTCTTTTGCTTAAAGGAAGTGTTATCTCTGCTCCACAGAAAGGGATTTTCCCCTGGACATGAGGGGAGAGTTGAGCGTGGTATGGGGAGAAAAAGGTGGATTTAGAAAACCTGTCTGGACGCACTTCTCTCTAGGTGGTGCTTTGCCAGGAGACTTAATGTAGGGCTGTTTGCCATTAGTGGAGGAGGGTGCTTATAGCAGCATTTGCTCCTCTTGTGAGCATCTGGCTGTGTATGATCCTCTCCAACAGCTTTTCAAGCCCTATTCACATAAAGACCAGAGCCACAGCCACCACCCTGGCAGCTGAGGCACCACCTTCTGTTGAGGGTGTGTGGTACCACAGATGTCCCAGGGATGCTGCAGAGCAGATGGAACACCCAAAGAGCTGCTCTGAGCTTTGACCACTGCAGGTGCACTGGAAGAAGATCAGAGATTCAGCATGGGAGTGACACACTAAACTTGGGGTGCCTATTTGTAAGTGACAACAAGTGTGTGAGGTATTTTAGCTTCTTAACAGAGATCTAGTAAACAGGGTCATTGGTTACTTTGGGATTGAAGGAACCTCACTTGCCTGTGGCACCTACACATGAGCACCTGCATTTACATGGCTTAATCTGTAGCTGCATTGTCCTCCTGTTGGGAATTTCACACCTGATACTTGGTTTCATTGCCTAAAAATAGGCATATAGCCATTTGAAATACTTTTGGGTATCCAAGAGGTCCCACAGGCCCGGCAGATATTACACAGCACATAGAGGATGATTGATCTCTTCTGAAGCAGCAGTTAGGGATGGATGGAATATTCTACAGCATCTTAAATGGTATGGGACACTGACATGGAGGAATGAAACAACACCGCTCATAATGAATCCTACATTTTGGTCAAGATGGTCTGACTTAAGTTCCCAATTTATCTTCTATTTATTCTTTGTGTATTAAATAGATTTGTTGCTGTCACTTCTGTTCATGGTTGGTCTTACCAATACTCCTTTGGCTGCCAGCATAGCATCTTCCAGCCTTTCCTTCAGAAATCACAGGGGTACATTGAACTAAACAGTTCTAAATAGGGAAGCAATGCAATGGGATACTAAAATTAATTGAATACTTTTTATTGATTGTATACTTTCTAAACATGCATACTTTTACAAGGATGAAGTTTTAGGCTCAAGTTCACTTGCAAGGTTTTCATTTGGCAACTCTTTACCTGCTTTGTTTTCAGACAAACTGCAGTGTTCGAGATCAGCTCCTTTCCTTCTATGTGAAAAACGTTTTCAGTCATCTTGGAGTAGGAAGTGACAAGTTGTACATTATTAGTGCCTTCCAGGTCCTGCAAGAAAACATGAGCACCTGCGTGAGTATATTCCTGGGAGCCAAACTCAGCAGCGTCCAGCAGCAAGGATAGGGAAGGGCTCCATCACAGTTTTTCATCAGACAGAGAGGGTGATTCAGAGTCACGGTGTGCCCACATCACAGATGACCTGACTTCCCAAGAGCTTCCCCGCTGGGGCTGGGGAAGTTTAACACCACTCATTTCCTCCCAGAGTGAGCTTGCGGAGAGCATTCAAGGTGGTAGAGATACCATGGAGACAAGCCACTTCCCTGCTGATGATGTCGCCTTCTGCTGCCCTCTCAGCACTAAAGCTGCAAAGAGACAGGGTGATCACAGGGAGAAATGTGGCTCATGATGTTTCTGCGGTGTAAAACTGATTATGCTTTCTTTCTTCAGCAGCCTACCCACTGGATGAGTGTAATCTTTACTCACTTGTCATCTCTGCTCCACCATACTGAATTTTGAAAGAGCCAGTGGTGTCTCATGAGTAAGCAGAAACTGCAATTATAAAGCACATTGGAGCAGTTTCTATGGGTTGGCTATGCCCACAGCCAGAGCTGCTGGAATGATGCTGGATGTTCAGGGAATGATGCTACAGACAAAAGGTCCCTAGAGTGGATCCAGCTGTCCCAGGGAAGAGGAACTTTTACCAACAATTTTGTCATCATCCCATTCTGTAAATAACTGCAGGACAGCAGTTAAAGCACACCTTTGCCCATGCAAATATACTTACTAACATACTGTGATGCTAAGATGACAGTGTCACTTGAGAGTCATTTCTTGTCTTATCTTTAAGGGTAGAAGAATAGCAGTGGGATGTGCCTTAAGATTTTATGTCCTATGGCTACTTTTTTTCTCCCATAAACCTGCAGTTCCCAGAAGTCACTGCATCACAAAAAATGGAGCGTGACTCAGGGTGAAATAAAACCATGGACATCCAGTCTATACCAATTTGAAAAAGTGAGGACAGCATTGGAAGTCAATGAAATGCTGATGAATCAATGAAATGTTGTCTAATCTGAATTGTATGGTAGCATGGAAGTAAAGAACGTTGGTTTTACATGCACACAAATATTTGTAATGGAAAACCAAGCAGCTTCAGACATCTTTTTTGCAGAGTTATACATCAGAACAGAACTGGAATATCTGCAAAATTATTTGTAAAAAGATTCAAATCTCAATAGGAGAAAACTCCACCAGCTTTCAGGTTCTGCATTTAAATCCACACTAAACTGTTGCAATTCACAGCCATTATTCACAACACTCAAGACACTGCTGTGGTTATTTCTGTCTGCGTAAAATTCCAGATATTGTGTGCTATAATATTCTTTATGGAGATTTCATTCTTGTCTGGAAAAGCAATTACACCCTATACAAGTGCCAGTACACACTGAAGAGTTCAGACTGCCAACCGTGACTGGTAGTTATTCTGATGCACCATCAGTGACTTTCTACTTTGGCAACAGATTTATGTAATGTATTTGTACCTTTCAAGGATAAAGTTCTTTACATAATTGAGGGAAAGGATGATAGCTTTATATACATATCTACCCGATGGTCTTTCATAAATTTAGGCTCTAATTCAGTCAGCTAGAGGCATGCATGATATTTAAAAACCCTAATGTTTGTCTCCAAAACACTTCCAAAGACTTTGCACAATATTATTATTATTACATATCTCACCCTGATAGTTTTTTTTGTCCAAACAAGGAAACATTAATATTTTCCAATGATTTAAGAGCCCGACTCCTGTTTTTTGAAACCAAATAGGTACTAAATTCTTGAAATTCTTTTTCTGCAGTGAAATTGGGCCCTTTCATTTAGGGTATGACACAGTAAACAAAACAGGTATTATTCCTTGGATACTGAGAGCGCTGCCCTGCAGCATCACTGGCCTAAGCATAACCCCGTTTACTTGCTCACGTGCCCTACTGAGTGGGCAACATTGCTGAGAACAGTATGAAGTTACTTCTGAAGTCGGGCTACATCAATAGCAGATGACTGAAGTATTTGAGTGGAGTGTGGAAAGGCAATATATTCGCTACAGGATTTGTAATCATTGCTCTGTCATCATAGGCAGAGTTTGTAGACCCCTAGCAGACATTGCAGCATCGCTTGCAACGGGGAAGCTTGCCTGCTCACTTGTTAACTCACTTTTTATGCAGAAGTTTGCAATGTGTATTACTTCTCAAGCCAACATAGTCATTTAAGGTCAATTCCGCTACCAAATGATTGCTGTGGAAAGCAGCATTATACAAGCTGACCTTAAAAATAAAACAAAGCAAAACAAAACAAAAAAAAGTACCAAGTCTAAAAGAAATATTAGAAGATTTTTAAAATTTTACAAATAAGAGTTGCTTTTATTTACATTTTCATTCATCAAGTTGACTTGAAAGAGAAAATGTTTGTTGCTCCTTTTTAAAACTTCTATGTGAGGTAGAAAGGACTAACCATCCATTTCAATAGAGTCACCTCTTTTTGTATGAGCTGAGGACTTTTACTTTTTGCCTTTTCAAACATGTTGTCCATGTTTGTAGTTTGAAAAATATCAGATTTTCCCATTTTTTTCCCCCTGTAAGAATGATTCATCCACTTGGAAAGCCCCAAGAGCTGGTCAGCTGGGAGTCAGCAACCCATGTTGCTCAGAAAAGTCACCCAGGCAGTTCCAAAAAACCCCAGCCATACCAGTTTTGGCTGTCCAGCACTGGTTGGTCTGAGCTGGGCAGTGAGGGGAGGGCCAAGCCCAGTGGATTCCCTGGTGTTCTCACTGCTGGTGGCCCTCTGGGACAGAACACTGATCCACTGTCATCTGTTCCCTGCCTGGCTGGGTTAAACGTGGGATGCAACCTTTGGGTCCTGTAGGATGAACTAGTTGACTCTTTTGTTCCTAAAACCATCTTCCAACTCAAATCTTATAGTGATAACACAGTCCTGTGTCTCTGTCATCACAGCATGGGTAGAGGGATGCCAGACCTTGCAAGTAAGACATTGCTGACTGGTTTGGGTGGGATATCTGGAAGCTGGGTAGGGTCTTGCTGGCAAAATTACCAGTGATCTTAAGGGAAAACTTAACTTGAATAAAGAGTGCAGGATTAGCCTGTAATTAACCAGACAATAGAGGAATGAGCAGGAAAATAGGGGAAAGCATAAACTAACTTTAGAAACGTATTTGAAGGATTTGCAGAAATGTTCCAAACTGCCCTCTATACATTTGCAAAATCTTTGGCCCCTGCCTTCTATGAAGGTTCAAAGTTAAAGGGCCTTCAATCTCAGAGCTACAAAAGCTGTAGCTGTGACTGTTACAGAGGTCCCTAAGATAAATAGAAAGTGTTTATTAAGGCTTAGTGGTACTCATATTATACTTTTTTATGCTGTGAACTCAACTGGCCAGGAAGCACGCAGGTGAAATAACACTTGTGGTAGCAGGAGATGCTGAAATGATGCTGAGATTACATATTTTACCAGTAGTCCTATGGTGCCACACTGTGGGTTGGACTCTTCCTCATCACTATTTCTTCTCATCAGCACCTTTGCTGCAACAAACTCTTTTTGTTTCTTCTCATTCCTTCAGCTTCCATGTGCTCCATCTGCAAGGTTAACTTCTACAGTCAAAAAATTAAAGAAAACATTTCTTAAGGTAAGAGCAGGAGGCCTGGCTCCCAGCTGCAGTGTTGAAAGGCTGTGGGTGGATTCTTTTCTAATGTCTCTGTTTTCCGAACAGCTTGGAGAGAAGGGAATCTACAAGGCCATCAATGAGCTGGATATTCTCCTTCCCTGGATTCAAACCTACATACAAACTGTCATATGAAAAACAAGGAAGCGACAGAAAACGCGTTGCTTCTGTGTTATGGACAGCTCCTCACCCAAAAAGCCTGAAAAACAACCAAGAGCTGAACGTACAACGGGCCTGGCAGTCACTTCGTCCTACTGTGAAGGAGAGCCTCTGTAATACAGTGGCGTAAAGAGGGATTTTCAAGAGCTTTCACGGTTGGCCTGGCATAGCAGCTGTGCCTGTTCTGCAGTATGAGAGCAGCCTCCAGAGCAGTTACTGCATGGTGTACTTCTCATCCTGCCTGCTGGATACATTACACAAGTGTAGCTTGAAATCTGCTAGCATGCAGATCAGGGACAACGTCCCACATGCCCTGGGCATGACCTAGCCATGCACCATGTCTTGGGCCATCCCATGTGATTACAGTTCAAAGCAACAAGGACCACTTTTGAAAATCCTTCCCCTAAGCTACATTTTTTTTTTGTTTTGGTTATAGCCGTACAGCAGCATACACAAGCTGTTCTACATATAAATAAGAAAATTAATTATATACTGCTTATAATTAATACTAATTTAAGGTAATTATTGGTCCTTAATAAACATACTCCAATTAATGTCAAAAATTTGGTCTAGGACTCATGCATGACTTTCACATGTCACATACTCTACACGATATCACAGAATGCAGAAAACAATAAATGGATTTGCTTTGACTAGGATTGCAAAATAGTTTCAGAAAGATTTATGGGAAGTTGTTACTCAAATGATGCCAGTGGTTTCCAAAACATTTTTCATATAGTACAGAATGAAGATGGGGTTCTGGTTTTCTCACATTTTTAAAGTTTTACAAGAAGCGACTATCTAGGTGATGAAAATACACTCAGTGTGTATGTTTGCACTTCCATGGGGGTGAGATTCTTCAAATTTCAGATCTCATAGTGCTAATATATCAGGGGCATCAAATACATTGGTGTGCTGACACCAAAGAACCTGAGCCAGTTCCTCCTCTGCATTGTGGCCTTCTGCAGCCCAGGGGTGGTAGCTGTTCTCTGACAGGTGATCTTTTGAATCCAGGGTCCACCTCTATGTGCTCTCTAAGACACTACAGTCAGTGCACTGTCATTTTCATTCCTTCAGGGACCACTCAGAAACTCTCTGGGGTCCCCACACAGGTGGTAGCTAGAGCAGTAGGATGCAACCTAGAGCTATTCTCACTCTTGGACTCACAGAAGAGCCGCCACTGCTGCTGGTGGGCTGTTGATCTTCATCCAGGTGAGTTGTTAGTGGCTGGGGAGGGTTGAGGGGAGAGAAGAGCATCATCTCTTCTTTAAACTTGCAAATCACTGCCCAGTATCTTGGAGGGGAGAAAGCATAAAACTTAGGAGTGAATAAAGCTTGGGACCTGCATCTGTTGGTATTAGAGCTACATGCTAGCCCATACTCCAACAGCTCCTTGTAACCCTCACCTCTTCCAGCCCACAAACTGTCTGTGACTTGTTCTTTCTGTCCTTTCAGAGACCTGGAGCATGGCTGCCTTTCTTTTCCAGCTTCTTCCATAGCTTTTCAACACACTGCATTGTCATTAGCAAAAGCCAAAGAAAAGCACATTAAATTGCAAAGAGCAACTTACTCATTAGCACCCTCTACTTCATTAAAAAAAAAAAAAAAGTAAGCATGACATCAGTTTGATCAGTTTGGGAACCTTCCAAATCATTCAGCAAATCTCAGGGACAGCAGCTTCTGATGACAATACATTGTTTCTAAGCATTGGTGCTTTATATAACAAATGATCTCAGACAGTTGCAAAGGCTTATCTTCAAAGAGAACAGAAGGCAATTTCTTTATACTTAGTGATTAATATGAAGAACAGTGGAATAAAGACATGAACTTTTCAGCACAAGTATTGACCTGTCATATCATCAACTTTCTAGCTTTGTATTCTAGCAATTAACATAAAGAAACTATATTAGTTACATGTTGAAATACAGGACGTTTTTCTGTTAAAATACAGTGGTGGATGCTCTTGGGAAATATCACTGACTGACTATGGTGCTGGGACAGCAATAACAGTGTGGACTCTAAGTTCCCAGTGTATTCTGGAGTTCAGCAGTCAGTGCCATGGCACTGGTACACATCTTTTGTAGGGGCCTCTTGATGTCCCTGTGTTGGCTTTAGTCATGACATATTAGAACACCCATAGGGTTCTGCACCTGGTTTGGAACAATCCTCACTATCAATACAGACTAGGAGATGAAGTATTAGAAAGTGGCACTGAGGGAAAGGGGCTTCGGGGTGCTGATGGATGAGAAGCTGGACATGAGCAGGCAGTGTGCACTTGCAGCCCATAAGGCCAATCCCATCCTGGGCTGCATCAAAAATTTGTTGCCAGCAGATCCAGAGAGGTGATTCTGCCACTTTGCTCTGGTGAGACCTCACCTGGAACACTGTGTGCAGGTCTGGAGCCATCAATAGAGGAAGGACCTAATAGAGCGGGTTCAGAGGAGGGCCACAAAAATGATCAGGGGATTGGAGCACCTTTGCTATGAGGACAGGCTGAGGGAGCTGGGGTTGTCCAGCCTGGAGAAGAGAAGGCTCCAGGGAGACCTCGTAGCAGCCTTCCAGTACCTGAAGGGGGCCTCCAGGAAGGCTGGGGAGGGTCTGTTTATGAAGGCCTGCAGTGACAGGACAAGGGGCAATGGCTTCAAGTTGGAGAAGAGCAGATTTAGGTTGGATATTAGGAATAAATTCTTTACTCTGAAGGTGGTGGACTACTGGAACAGGTTGCCCAGGGAGGTGGTTGAAGCCCCTTCCCTGGAGATATTCAAGGTGAAGACCGACAAGGCCCTGGGCAACCTGGTCTAGTTGGGGGTGTCCCTGCTGACTGTGGGGAGGTCGAACTAGATGACCCTAGAGGTCCCTTCCGGCCTGGATTATTCTATGATTCTGTGACTAATATAAGGGAGTTGCAACTTAAAACATATTTTTTTCAGTTAAAAGTAAAATGGTTAATTAGAGGCACAGTGGTAAAAGTGGTATGTTTAACATTGTGGTCTTTTTCATACGTGGTAGTTTCTGTTTGCTGAGCATTTTCTTCGGTTACCATGTTTGCACCTGATTATGTATATCCAACAGGTAGCTAAAAAGAAGGGCTGACTTGAGAACTCTTAAAGGAGAAAAAAAAATCAATCAGTGTTTGCCATGGACAATTCTCAGGTAAATTCCATTTCTCGTTACTTTTCCGAAGATGGAAAATCAGTTATGCAGACAAAAGGAAACACGATGCAAGAATAAACCAATGTTACCTCCGACATACCTATTCAGATGGTGACTGAGAGCTTCCCTATGCAGAGTTCATATTTTTTTTACCTGTATCACTTTCACATCATCTTTCATCTCCAGCTTCCTCATCCAATGGCATGAAAGGACAGGTGTTTGGAATAGACTGCCCAGGTGACCATGGTAAAAGAGAAGACTGAGAATATATTATATGATACATTCAGTTGCAAGCTGTCCTTTAATAGCTAGTCAGTAAATATTTCTCAACCCTCCCTCCCTTTCCTCCCCCAAAACCATCCAACCAAGCCAACCAACCATAAAAGGACACAACCAGTGAGCTGCTAAAATTGTTCCTAATACCTTGGCACTATAAATTTAAACCTGATCGTTGTGAAGGATAATAGACATGTCTGACAAAAAAATATTCTTATACATATAGTTTCTTACTCTGGGAGACAGCAAAACTAATGTGCCATCCTACTTGGTGATTTTAAATTTGACAGGGACCTGCCAATCCGGAACATATATAGAGTAATACATAAAAGACTCAGGCAAGGCAAGCTGCCTTATGTACCTTATTCCAGAGGAATTTTATTTCCAGCTGAATGCCATGCATGCTTAGCAATGACACACAGATTTAATCCTCTATTTTATAAGTAGTGTTATATTATTTCATTATTTGTTATTTCATTACTGGAGGGAGTTACAGCATATGACACACCAGGCCTTGCTGCAGTATATTACTAGACAATTGTATTTTATTTGGTAAAGGATATTATAAAACAAAGTCTAAACTTAACATTCCTGGCTCTGAGGAATCACCTCCAAATTATTTAGATCTTACTGCATTTCTATTTCCTTTTTTTTTTTTTTTTGAATGCTCTTCTTACACAGTAAGATGACGCCTAGGAAGCTAATGAGACCAAAACACCATCCTAACTCTCTCTTTTGGATTTCATGAAGCTGGTTGCTGCCAAAATAGTAGACTCAGGGACAAGAATCAGGGAAAGCCAGCCTAGCACTTTAATTAACAGGAGGCTGCAGAGACAGACCAGGGTAGACACAAGACCAATCCTGGACATGCATGGCTGGAACTGGAGCCCGAAGATTTCTTAGGGTGCAATGCTCATTCCAGGGTGAGCTGGGCAGTGGGGGGACCCAAAGAAAAGGGAAGCATAACTGGCTGATGGTACATTCACTTACTCACCCTTAAGAGCCAACTGTTGCTTCAAACATTCATTCTGCAGACAAACAACTTCATCTAAGTCCCACCACCCTGCATTAGCTTGCAGGACTAGGGCCAATGTCTAACTAATACAAAGGAGCTGCAACTCAACAATTTTTTTTTTTTCAATTAAAGACAAAATGGTTATTTAAAGGTACAGTGTCAAAGATGGTACATTTAATATTATGGTATTTTTTGAGTACATAATTTTATTTTCTTTTAGCATGGTATTCTTTTTTGTGAATTTGTTCACACAGCTCATCCATTTACTTGCAAGATTTAAGTTTGCTTTCTGCTTTAGTGGGTTGTGCCCAAACTCCAATGTATGGAATAGAAAATGGACCATGGGCATGGCCGCACGAGCTGTGGTCAAACATTGTTGTCCTTGCCACTGGCAGGGAGCAGTAGCCAAGATAGGTCTCAGGGGTCAGTGCAGGGGCCCCATGGCTGCAGGAGCAGGAGTGGGTGATGCTTCTTGGGCACGGAATGGAACCAGTGGCATCTGCAAACAGAAGAACTTCCACATTTAGTTCAGAAGACCGTGGACAATGTTTTCAAGTTGCTGAAGATTTTTCTTGTGGAATGTTTGCTCAGCTACCACATCAAGTCACTGCAATTTTCAGGTTTTTCTTATTTTTCTTTTTTTTTTTTCCTCTTTTTCTCCCCTCAGGGACGTTTAGATGCAGAAAAATAAAAAATCCAGAAGTTGTCTACAATGTTTGTGTGTGGATTATTTGTGTCTTCTGCTGTGCTAAGGTGCCAAAGTGGATATGAATTCTGTGGCTATAAATAATTTCTCAAAATGAGCATTGCTGCCTAGGATGCAGAGGTACACAGGCGAGACACAAAAAACGAGATGAACTTTGAAACAGGCCTAAGTGAATGAGACAGCTAATTTCAGTAATTTTTCTAATTTCGTATGAAACCACAAGTAACACCTTCTTCCCTGGTGACAGTCACAGTGCCCCGCAACGGAGGGTTGAGGAAGGACAAGTCTGGCCACCACGCTGTGTTCACGGAGGTCAGCCTCCAGCCATGGTGCATGCTTTCATGCAATAATGCAAATCACATTGCTAAAGCAATTAAACACTTCTGAATGACAGGCAAAACATGGCATCTGCAAAATAAAAGTCATTATTTAATAGAGAAATCTTGCAATATATGACAGATGATATTTAGCAGCAAATTTTGTGTTGTATCTTCACAAAGGCACAGCAAAATAGTTAGTACCAAATATATTTAACTGATGATTTGAAGAAATAATATGGACAAAAGCTTATTGCCCTTTAAAACTGAATGAGTAAAGGAAAGCTTTTTAGTTTTTTAGATTAAACTCTAGGTGTCACTCTTAGAAAACAAGACTCACGTAAGTCTGACTTTACTTCTGACTCTTCAGTTGATGGAGAAAGTATTAGAGCATGTTTCAAAAGCAGTTTCCTTGGGTGGAAAACTGAGATACATATGCAGTTGCATTAGAAGGGTTTATTCTAAATTCAACTGTCACAAACTTGGAACTGAAATTAAAAATGCAGCAAAGAAAGAAGGGCATATAACCAAAGACTAGGGTTATAAATTAGATATTAATTCAATCTCTGGTTTTACTACAGACTTCCTATGTAGGCCAGTTTCTCCATTAAGATTCTGTTCTCCTTTGAGAAATGGAAAAATTGTGTATCAATTATTAGCCCAAGTTGATTTGTATTTGCTTTGCTTTGCTTCTGCAGAAATCTGCAGAAGGAAATGAATACCTGTGTAGTGTTAATTGTTGCTTAGTGTGGCTTGTCTTCTGACAGTGTTCTGGTCTTTTGGAGTAGTGACTCTTATTACATAGAAAAAGTGGCATATTTTGACAAAGGGAAGAAAGAAAAGTATGTGGTTGTGTATGAACATCGTCACTAGCTCTTAACTTCTTGAAAAACACTGATCTAGTGGAAAGTGGCAGCTGCACATGCAGTTTTGGTGTTATGTAAATACTACAGCAACGGTCAGCAAAGGCAACAATTTCCATCACAGACAAGCCCATCTACAAATTTTCTGTTTTCCCTGAAGTGCAAAATGTTCAGAGCAGAGACTGTCCCTTAATAAGTAATTTCTGCTATAACCAGAACCATCAACAGCAAATTCTTGATTTCAGCTAGAGCCCTGAGGTAATGTTATAGTGTCCTCCTTTGCAGACATTGGGACAGTTTCCCTGAGATAGCATTAGAAGGAAGATAGTTTTCCTGAAACATGGGAATAAGAATGGGATTTGGACAATGACGTAACTTGTGCTGGAATTGGCCACTTGGTGACTGCTTCTCCATGTTCACAATGTACATCAAATTCTAGAGCTTGCAAGAGCAGCTTTCTCACCGCAAAGGTGCATGGTTGTTTGGTCTAGTGATTAATAACATACTTCCTAAAATAGCCCCCTAAAGTAGCAACTGAGCCCAGGTACCAGTTGAGTCAACTTCCTCTTCGGCAACTGCAGGGCGTTTGATGGGAGAGAGCTGTGAAGAGAAAGGATGCTCGGTCAGGCAGTGCTGTTACAGGAACAGAAAGGTTACAGCAGCACTACCACAGCTGTGCTGTGGCCACCCTCCACCTTTCCCCATCTCTAGCCAAGCTTCTTTGTATTGCAAATATTGGCTACCACAGGGGTACCTGCTCCTGGAAACTGGCAGGAGCTGATGAGCTGTGGGAGATTTACTCTACAGGAACATGTGGAAAGTGGTCTTACCTTAATACAGTTTTCATTTAAAAATCAGTATTTAGCTTGGTATTCCTATTCTGTTGGCTTCAGTGGAAGAGAGCTTAGGAATTGCTTTGCTTTTACATGGGCAGGCAGTAAATTTGAGATCTGCCAGAGGGAAAAGGGAGAGAATGGAAATGTAATACCATCAACTGAAGCTTAATGAAACTATCATGGAATAAAGATGCCGGTGACATATGTCAGCAGTAGCTTTGAATGCTAAATTGCAAAACATAATGATGCTTTTTCAGTCCTGAAAGGCAACAATAATCATAAAGCCACAGAGTGACAGGGTAAATGAGGCTGGTGGAGGCCTCTGATCTGACCTCCTGCTCAAAGCAGGGTCTACCATGAGGTTGGACCAGGTGGCCCAGGGCTTTAGCTGTTGGATCTTGAAAACCTTTGTTAGGAGCCATAGAAGGCTGACTTTGAAGGGCCAGTGCATCATTCCTGGACAGAGTAAAGCTTTCTGGATTTGGATGTAACCACAGTGTGAGCCGTGGGACTGTGTGGCCACAGAGATGCTATCCTTTCACCAAACCATGTATGTCACACTTAGCAGCACCCTCATTCATCCCAGAAAACCCACCCCTGTGTCCGTCCAGCTGTAACTAAACCAAATATAGTCTCATGGTAACTGTCAGTTGCCAGTGCACCCATGAAAAGGGCAGTTGAAGGACAAGGGGCTTTGTTTCCATAGTAGAAAAGAAAAATATGAGCAACTATCTGGCTACAAAACATCTATGTGAGATGAATGACAAACTGCAGGTGAGTGTCAAGTCCTGCAGGGAGAAAGGATCAAATTAATTTTTAAATAGAATCATAGAATCATAGACTCATTCAGGTTGGAAGAGACCCTTGGGATCATCAAGTCCAACCATCAGTCCTACTCTACAAAGTTCTCCCCTAAATCTTCCTAATGTTCAAAGTTCTCCCCTAATTCTTTCCTAATGTTCAGCCTAAACCTACCCTGCTGCAGTTTGCAGCCATTGCTTCTCGTTCTATCACTAATTACCTGTGAGAAGAGACCAGCACCAACCTCTCTACAATGTCCTTTCAAGTAGCTGTAGAGAGCAATGAGGTCTCCCCTCAACCTCCTCTTCCTCAAACTAAACAGTCCCACTCCCTCAATTGCTCCTCATGAGATTTATGTTCCAGGCCCTTCACCAGTTTCGTTGCCCTCCTCTGCACTCGCTCCAGAATCTCAAGATCTCTCCTGTGTTGAGGTGCCCAGAACTGGACACAATACTCATGTGGCCTCACCAGTGCTGAGTACAGGGGGACAATCACCTCCCTACTGCTGCTGGTTACACTATTTCTTATACAAACCAGGGCTATAACAATAGAATTTATACATACGTATCTATTGCTCAATACAACAGAGCAATAGAACTTAGACAGATAAGAAGTTGCAGATGTTTCTTTTGGTAAGTTATTTCTGAAGGACATTACAGGCCCCTCACCAGTTGCTTTTGGTTTTTATGTGAAATGAACAGAGGCCTGCAGACGTGGGA
This sequence comes from Jacana jacana, assembly GCA_013400555.1. NCBI lineage: Eukaryota > Metazoa > Chordata > Aves > Charadriiformes > Jacanidae > Jacana > Jacana jacana. The sequence continues at coordinate 10,515 of VZTM01042791.1, read as the reverse complement.
CCGATCCTCTATGACCCTGCAGGCCAAAGCTGCCATCCTTGAAAGGGCAGGTTAGAAACCAAGGAAAGTGCTCCCACCTCCCCTCAGAGTGGGGCTGGTGGTCACAGGGAGTTCAAAGCCCTGGGTTTGAAACCAGCCTGGTCCTGCTGTTGCTCCTGCTCCTCTCCTTGTTGCATGGGCACTGTTAGGGATGTTTTCCTTGCGTAGCCCACGCATCTCTCCTTGCTCCTTCAACACTGAATCTGGCAGGCTCCAGAGTGCCTCTCCTTCTTGCCCCAGGTCAACATGCCTTTTTTAGAGATGTGTCACCTCTTGGTGGGGGAAACCAGCTTTCTGGCTTAGAGATCTGGCAAAGCAGAGTAAGAACATGCCATGATAAAATATTTAAGTAATAACTGCTACTTGATTACCGTTCTCTGATTCTCAAATGTAGAGATAAAAACCTAAGAAAATCTAAATTTAACACAGTTTAGAGAGAGAGAACACATAAAGGAACCAGAGGAAGTTGGCATGGAGTATGGAAGAAGAAGAACAATGCTGGATGAGTAGAGCAACCTGAAATGTTCGACTTTCAACCTTAGCCTCAGTGTATTGTATTTTGTACATTGAAAAATCTTTTTCAAGAAAGCGGAGAGCAGAGCTTCCAGCAGCTGGAGTTGCAGAGAAAATAATGAAATTCAATTAGACATTATGAATGAGGTTGTATATTGATGCTAGCTTCATTACTGGTGTAAAAACAGTTTCCAGATTAGTCTATAATTGTGATAGCAGCAGGGGCGGGTCTTGCAATTTTCAAATAGTGAGAGGGCGACATAATATTTCTTATGAAAATTATAAAATTAATTTCCATTAAATAAATGTGAGAGACCTTCTAGGGAGATTCTTACCATTTCTGCAGTCCATTCTGATTCTGGTAATGCCTGTATTCAATTTGTGCTCTTTTAATTCAGAAATGAGTTTATCAAGGGCAGGTCATCCTCTGTGAACCACACACAAAAGTTGCTGATAAGTTTGGAGAAAATAATGTAGTTTGCTTCTTTCCAGCATGTGCTCAGATGCAGCACCCCACAGCTCTGAATCTGTGCTGTTTTCTGTCTAGACAGGGGCTGAAATCCGCAAAGGCAGCCCTGCCATTGAAGAGTGTCTGCGGAGTTTGTTTAAGGAGTTTCACTGAAGCTGTCAATAATGTTGCCACAGAGATCACAGTGGAAGTTGAATTTTTTCTTCTAGACCAAAAAGAAAACTCCCTTGGGCCACACTCAGTGCTTCTGCAGTAGAAGCAAACATGTCCCCTTCCAACGCTCTCCCCAAAATCACTGGCTATCACAGCCTGAGAAACAGAAAACGGGAACATCCCTAGGATGCTACTTGGCCTCCTGGTCAGCAGCTGTGCTACCTACATGTTTCACCCTTGGACCTCATCACCAGCCAATCTCTTGCAGCTGGTTGCAGATGCAGGTGGTTTGTCATGTCTCTCCTAATCTACCAAAACCCCAGCAGAACAAGCTAAATGCCGCAAACATTTAATCCTCAGCTTAATCAGTTAACTGGTGAGCACCAGTGGACCACTGTCATCTGGGTGCACAAAATCAATTTTACTTTGAGGTGTGTGCAGGTTTGGTTTTTCTTTTCAAACAGCCTCTTAGTCAATTATCATATATTTATTCTCTTTAAAGCCTCAAAAAGTCCTTCACATGCATGACCATAACAAAGTTTTGGGTTAGTAGTGTACATCACTTGCTAACATTAACTAATTGATTCTTTTTCTTCCACTTTTTCACAGTGCTGCTCCTTTAAGTCATTTTGTTACTTTTGGTGCAAGCATGCTTTCGACTGAGCTCATGAGAAGAAAACAACTTCCTTGAAGAAGCAAAGGTGCAGAGATGGTGTTTGGTTTGCTTGTTTCTCCTAAAGCTTCAATATGCAGTAGTTAACAGCAAAATGCATTGCAATGGTTTTATCTTCGCAGGTGAAGTTGGTAGCCTGTGTCCATCATTAATAAAGCATCATCAATTATTTCCTTCTTTCTCCTTCCCCACGTGAAAGAAGTGGTTTGTGCCAGCCCAGCTCGTTGTCCCTAACCACGAGAGAAGAACTCACTGACGTCTCCTAGACAAATTTTGTCATGTCAGCGTAAATGCTTTCTCTGTTCCTGTATAACGATTAGGGAATAACCAGTAGCAATTTCCAAGTGATGAAGAAAGTTCACAGAGATAAACCACAGGCGTGGTAAATTAGTCACTTGATAAAACTATTTACAATCGAGCCTCCTAGATGTGAGGAAAAAAATTTTTCTTTGTGAATGAGAAACCACATGCTGTCAGTGGAAAAGGCAGCCTGTTTTTCTACCCGCAGCAGAGGAAAGAGTGTTTCATGTACGGTGCCGCCCTGCAAGGGCTCTTGCAGATGTGAATCCCAAGGCGGTGGACAACCACAGTGGTGGCAGCTGGAGAAGGGCAACCCACATCAGTGGTCAAATTGGAGTTTCTTGGGCGGATACCAGGCACCGCCCCTGCTCCCGGGGCACTCCCCTGCTCTCTCCTTCCTCCCCTGCATGGAGGAGAGGTGCGATGTGGATGGTAATGGGGTGGCTGTGCCATTTCTTGGTTCCAGACTATTTGCGGCACTGTGGGGGCAACTTTGATGTCATCGTGGGAAAGGGAGTGAGTTTCTTACTCCGTGAAATATTGGAGGCTTTTTTAGAAAAATTTCCTGTTCCACTTGAGCAGAGCCAAGTGCATTCAAAGTTTGGAGAAAATTACAGGGTTTCAAATGGCTATAAAGAAGGGGTGCTGCACTGGGTTCAGGGCTGCATTTTGAGTCAGCAGATCCGGCTGTCTGAGACCAGCAACCTGGGCTTGCATGCCCTGAATCCCAAAAAGTCCTGCTGATAACCAAGGATGATTGAGGCAAATATCTCGCTGTTATGAACCATGCTTAGCTGACAGATATATCCATCATAGTCTAATTTCAGACCATGGAAAGCAAGATCCTGGCTCTTATTCCTCTGTATAGAGCAAAATCAAGTGAATCTTTGGGGGAAGTTTTATAGATGAAAGGGAAGAGGCCACAATGATGTGCTGTGTGGCTACAGTTTAGTAAAGAGTATTTCCCAGGCATAAACTCTAGGACAAGTGTTTCATTGTCCAGTGAAAAGGCTTAAGGGTTGCTATAAACTGCCTGTGTTGTACTATAGCGAAAGTAGTGAATATAGATGCTCAACTCTTCCATGTATGAGGGCTATTGTAAGGAAGCAGAAAGATGTAACTTCTCATGTGGTTTCACTTTTGGTTTTCTAAGTATGCTCCAACTTAGAAAACAATGGAATATTGCAAAGGATTTAAAAGAGAGATATGAGAAAATGTGCCCTCTGGTAAAAACAAAACATTAAAGATACCAGTTCAATCCCATTTATGAGAGGGAAGATAAAAAAATCAACTAGTCTGCAGCTTATCTACAGAAGTGACTTTAAAAGATGTCCTACAGTTCTCCAGTCAGATGGAAGAAAGCACAGCAAGGTTTTACCTCTCAGTAATAAAATCAGGAAACACAGTTTGCTTGGAACTAGCAGTAAGACAGCCACTCAGCACACCAACTGATATAAACCATCACTTTTAAGACCGTAAATGGAAACTGTACAGTTTTTTATAAGCTGCATCCACTAAATACTGAGCCCCTGTTCTTTTGGGAAGGCTGTTCCAGAATCTCTGATTGCCAGAAGTCTTCCTTCTTTTAGTCCAAATTTGCTGATGGCCAGTTTATAGACTTTTAATCCAGAATCAGTTTATTCTCTCAGTTTACATGACTTACTGAATTTGCTGTTTTCCAACTCTAATGTGGTTCAAATAACAATTGTGTTTTCTCTCAGTCTTTGTTTTTCAGAAGCAGAAAAAGCCAAACTCTTCTAGATTTCTTTCATAAAACAGGAGCTCTGTACTTGTCTGGACCATTTCTAGTTTGAACTCACCTTTATAGCACAGGGTTAATGCACAACTGTACGCTGGCATTAGTCCTTTCCTTCCTCTTCTGGAAATACGTTGCCCAGTATAACCTTCACAGCTTCCATTTCCATTGTATATTTATTTGCCTTGGTGGCTCCTGTGATGAGCAGTGGCACCATGGGATTTTTCTCCTCCTCCAAAGGTGCCCTCCCAGTTTCTTCGACTAGAAGCCATACACCTGGTCTGGCACTTGCATAGTCACATTTCTCCCTATTTTATTAATTCCATCCTCAAGTAAATCAAGTTCTTGCTTCACTCTGCCTTTGATTGAATCCAAGCTCTGTTTTATTCTTTCCCCTCTTTGTCTTTAATGGTTGATTATTTCATAAATTGTTCTAAAGCCTTGTACACCACTCTTCTCGGGTAACATGTCTCCTTCTGCCTTTCTTGTTATTTATCTCTTTCATAATGACGGCTATTACATCTTCTGTTCTACAATCTGAAAGCACTACCACTAATTTCATAGACTGATTAAAATTTCTCCTGACTGCAACTGCATTTTTATGTGCCTACTTGTATGTTTTTTTGTTCCTTGATGGGAGAACCTTTAGCTCTACACTTCTGCTTTTGCTGTAGAGGATGTTGTCTCCATTCCTGTTGCTATCAGTCATCTTTGCTTCTGTATCCTGTGTCATAAGCTCTCAAAATGATCTTGCTCACCTACTACATTCACCAATGTTTCTTAATGTCCCCATTTATATTAAAAGTGGAGATGAAGTGTTTAATTTTTGGGCTACAATGTATACAGTCATCCATTCCAGTCTTAATTTGTACTGACCTCACTTCTTTCTGTATGCTCTTCTTGTTTACATGATGCTAGCACAATTTGCTGTTTTCCTGTTGTTCTTATGTGGACTGATTTGGTGTGGATTTTTAATGTTGTTTTGCCCCCCTTTTTGACATCCAAGACGCAATTATCACTACTGATCAGTCCTTCTTTCTGTCCCTCAGCACTCTGCTATTCTTGAGGAAGTGGTTGTGTTGGCTGCTGTCTGTTGATCCTATCAGAATAGGACCACAGAAAATCCGAGACTGAAAAGGAGCCCTGGAGATACCTGGTCCAGCCTTCTTCTGTAAGTGGGGCCTTGGATTAAGTCATCTAGGGTCTTGTCACGCACAGTGTTGAACATTTGAAGGTAGGTTCCACCACTTCTTTGGGCAACCTACTCTGATGTTTAATTTTTCTCATGCTGAAGTTCCCTCAAAGCAACTTGAGCCTGTTACACCTTGCTCTTTCACCATGCATCAGTGTGAAAAGAGTACTTCTATTTTCTCTGAAACTCCTTTTGGGCAGTGGAAAACTGTGGTTGGCTTGCTCCAAACCTTCCAACCTTGTGGCTGCACAAATTCAATTCTTTCCATCTTTCTTCATAAGTAGAGGTCTCCAACCCTCTAATTGCATTGGAGGCTGTTGTATGCACCTTCTCCTTTTTTTGTGTCTCTCTCGAGCTGGGGGGGATCAAAGCTGGGTGCACTATACTAAGTGTGGCCTGACAAGTGCCAAGCAGGACGGGAGAGAGAGAATCCCAGGAACTGCTGGCAGTAGGATTGCTGATATAAGGATACAGTTTGCCTTCACTGCTACAAAGATGAAATCCACTTGCTGTGGGCTGTCCATGAGCGCTTCTGGGTCCTCCTCAGCAGATCTCTTTTACCTTTATCCAACCAGTGCACTAGATGGTGGACACTTAACGTGACTCCAGAAGAATGTGTTTTACCATAATATTTTACACAGGCCCATTTTGTTTCCTCCAAGACATTCCCTCAGGCATTTTGAAAGTTTTGGCTATTGGTTCTTTCTGTCATACAAAAATTCTTCATCATCTCAGCATTTATTTCTGCTTTTCCTAAACTTTGTTGCCTATACTCTAGGCATGTCTGCTACTTCACTATTTTAATTTAATTATTATAAAAAATTCTTTACTGTGAGGGTGGTGAGGCACTGGAAAAGGTTGCCCAGGGAAGTTGTGGGTGCTCCATCCCTGGAAATGTTTAAGGCCAGGCTGGATGGGGCTTTGAACAACCTGGTCTGGCAGGAGGTGTCCCTGCCCATGGCAGGGGGGTTGGAACTCGGTGATCTTTGAGGTCCCTTCCAACTCTAATGGTTCTATGATTCTATGATTCTATTTCTGTAGCACTTCTGAAGTTACTCTATGACCTACAGACTTCCTCAGCCTGTGAATATCAACAAAGCATAAGCCTGTCATTCAAGGCAATCAGAAAAAGAATGTGAATGTAAGTCTTCTCCAGCCAATCAACACTCCATTAGCACTCATCCTGGACATAACATTCCTGCAAAGACTTCCTTGAAAACAAGGGAGGAACTGATGCATCCCACCACAGCCTTTTTTGAGCATAATTCAAGATGCAGTGCCAGACATTATAGATTTTTTTAAATAGTTTTCTATGTGCATTCAGGTATAAGAAGATTCTTGATTACTTTTAAATATTTAACTGCTTCTTCTAGAAATATTTTTCTGCCTTCTTGTGCCTGATTATTCTGGTTCATGGTCTAGTACAAGCAACATTTTAATTTCCTACTTCCCTTGGCTTAGATCATTCAACTTTGGTGCTTAAACATTTCAAATAAGATATCAGAAATTGTTGCAAGATATCTTATGCCTTCATTAGCAAAAAAAGCAATGTTACAGGAGCAGATCTTTTAGTAAAAAGAACTGGCATTGAGGACCCAGCTTCCGCACTTTGGCTTCTTTGAGTTTATTTTGAACTAGCTCTAGTCTGGTCCTGTGGCCTGAGTCCCTCTTAACAATTGGAGAACATCAAGTGAGTTTCTGAAAACATCTTCCACTTTTATTTTAGCTGAACAGAACTCAGTTTTGCAGGCTCCAAGAGTGTTTCCAGGTGCAACCTAAAGTATGGTGAGTGGGGATGATCAGGAGACCGGTTTTAAATTCCCATTCATAGAAAAAATTGTACAGTAATGTAGAAGATTTCACTAATATGCCATTTTACCTTACATGGGAGAGGGAAAAAATATTAGCTAATCTAAACTTTCTTTGGGTACTATTTTAGCAACTCTGGAACTAGAATTGCTGGTTTTCCAAAAGAAAAATCTTTTATGAAACGAGGAGAGCATCTCAGGTGTGCTGATGGAAACCAGAGCTGCCGTGCCTGAACTCAGCCCTTTGCAATTGAAATTCAACTTGTGTATGTAGAGATATTACACCACAGCTAAAGCCTGGTGTGTCATAGTTCATCTACTACTGATGTCTACATTAGCCAGATCAAAATAAAACAACCCTAAGTACAGTAGCAGATGCTGCAGTTTCTCCTTCAGTTTTGCTGCAAAGATACGCACAGGATAGGCTGATGTGGCAAACCAGAGGTGTTGAAAATGGATGAAGTAAGAGTCCAGAGCCCTATACACATTAATATGAAACAATAAAATTAGTTCAAATGGGAGTGTAACACTCCTTTCCTAATTCTTTTTTGTAAGTTTTGGCAGTTTTTCATACCTGCCATATAGACTTTCCTAGATATTAACTAACTCTTGAGTGATTGATGGAATGAATATACTTTCACAACAATCATAGAGGTTAGTGTTAGAACAGCTATTCTCTTCCTCACAGTAATTAACTCCTATAGACACTTTATAATATCAACACGCAGTCCGTGATTAGTAGAACAACCTTGCTGTTTTTTAGCTGCCACTTTTAATGAATGTGGCAGGAGGCAATTTGGCCGTGAGACTTGACTGTCTCAAATCTGAATCAAATTGCTGACTTTGTTAAAAAGTTACTGATGAGGAAGGAACTGACAACTAGAGAAACTGTCTTAGGTTTCGCTTCCTTAGGAAAAAAGATTAGCAACCCAACCTGCCCCGGTACTTGGGCTTTGAGTACTCTAAAATATGCTACTTGAGACTGTATTTTTTTCTTCTTCAACATTTATTTGTTTTGTTGTGGTTTTAGGAACTTTGTTTTGGTTTGGGGGCAAATACTCCTTAGCCTCTTCAAAAAAGCAACAGAAACTTAGTTCTCTCATTTCTTGGTCCTTTAAGTGTTTATTGTTAGCTAATTAAATCTTTACATCACCTAGAGCTGACTAGAGGGTGTCCATTCAGAGCACTTCATAGTTTTTGGTCCAGCCCTTTGAAAAAAGAAGATATGTGACTTTAAAATAAAGTGCATCTACACTCAACCGGCAGTAGCTCTTCAGCTCTTCTACAAGCAGCCTTATTTCCTGTGGAGATGAAGAGGAAATGTACTTCAGGGTGTGAAGTATTTCTTCATTTTTTAACTACTAAAAAGAAAAGATCTTGCATATTTTTCCTTTCAGTTTAAATTCTGAATCTAACTGGAAAGTCTTTGCAAGCTAATTGCTCTCAAGAAGTCCAGTTCCAAGTAAAATGTCATCTGTGGATGGATTGCTTGTATGCCCGATTTTCTGGTGTGCTCATAAGTGTTCTGGAGGCAGGACAGAAACAGGTAGGACCAAATCTGCATACTGATTTGCTTTTTTTATTGTGAGTAAAGATGACTGGCTTGCTTAGTCACACAATTATGAATGACACTAAAGAGAATGGCTGGCCAGGGGAATACCCATCAAACTGTCTTCTGGATTGGTTTAGAAGAAAGGATTCCATCATGCAGAAGAGTTGTGCTAGGAAACCTCCTGTGGTTATTTCCAAATGGTTATGACAAAAAATGCCCATTCTGTAGGCCAGTTTGAAATATTTAATGGATATTCTCTTACTGATGCTTGAAACAGAACATTGAGTTAGCATCCAACATATGCTCACACCTATACACTTGTGTTTGCTTAGCTCGTTAGCTATTTTAAATTGTGCAAGGGATAACATGAGTAAATGATCATCTTTCCCCCCTAAATGTTCATATTTCAACTTATAATATTCAATAAGAAATTAAAACATTACAGGATTGCTTTCACTGATATGTTCCTCCAAATTTAAATGTGAGTATTGATTTCCAACAATAAATGTGTCTATGCAAGAAAGGTGCTTAAACCGCAGAAACAAATGCAACTGTAAAGTGAAAACTTGAATGGCACTTAAATTCTTTGCTAAAAACAAGACCAAAAAACTCCAACGTGAATAAAAGCTCACAATGCAGAAAATCAATATAAGGAGAAGGAATGAATCACAAAACCCAACATGTAGAGAAAACATGGTAAACGTAATGGAAGGAAGATGAGTGAGTGAGGCTGGCCCACCAACACGCTGAAAGCCTGAAAAATACCATTTGGATATAGTATTGAGAACGTATGGAGAGAATTAGGTTGATCGGGGTGTGTGTGAGGGGGCTTCGTGGGCTATGATTTCCAATGTTATCAATCTGCAAAAAAATTTCAGCAGAGTCTGCACTATTTCAGGAGGTTTTAAGCTGCCCTCTGACCAAGGTCAATGGAGATCCCTAATTGGATTCACCCAGTGCATACTGAAACCGACAGCTCATCCAAGATAAGCATCCTTTGGTCTTCGCTCTTTAAAAATAACGTGGTCCTTTTGAAAAGATACAGATATCTGGATGCAGAAGTTCAGATGGCTTTTTGGCTTTTTTTGAAGGTGGACCTGATCCTATGAAAATGAAACTGAATAGCAAACTGTGAAAATACCAGCGGTCTCTGCATGGAGAGTTATTGTATAGAAGAAAACATACTCTTGCTTACTGGGAATTTGGAAAAGACACTGAGCAAAATGTGTGATGTTTTTTCTATCTGTTAATGTACAGCAAAGATAGACATATGAATATATATTCAGATGAAACAGCAGAAACACAAAAAAACCCACAGAACAGCTGAAATTACAGTGGAATTGTTTCTTAATGAATTATTACTCCTAAAGTGAATTAAATGTTACTTTATAACATAGAAGTATTTGTGAATAAGGCTATGGAAACACTAGCATGCTGGTCATATGAAGAGCAGGGCTATTAGGGAAGAATTAGAAAACCTTAGAAGAGCACCTTGAGGAGAACTATTTTAATAAAACCTATCTTTGTTCTGTAGAATACTACACCCACAAAGGCACAAAGTCCCTTATCTGAAGTCAATATATTGTAATGATAGCATCAGATTGATAACATGGCCTGGTTAACATTAAAAATCAAGAGCATGGATACTTGTAAGTGCTGCTAGTGTCTATAAAGCCTAAGCAGGAGTATTTCAAAAGTCTTTAGGAAAACCCTTGAAACAATTATGTCCAAATCATATTTTTTTCTTTTTGCCATATTATGTTTTTAAAAGTTCTTTATTTCAGTCTTTTCCCTGCAACCCCGGTCATTAAAAAATGACTAGAAGAAAAATCCCAAGCCCAAAACTCTAAAATAAACCCAGCAATTCACAAAATTACAGAAGACAAGCAGCTGGGGCTTTACAAGGAAACAAATACTATAAGATTCGTGATATAATGCTCAGAACCAGCATTACCTCCAAAGGATATTATGGTGTTGAAAACAGAAAACTGTCAAGAGTGTTTTATTCTTCTTGGAAGAATGAAGAAGAGCTGGTGAAAATGAAACATTTGATGTGGAAA
>VZTM01042788.1:87640-105898 GCA_013400555.1 Jacana jacana | reverse complement strand
GCTCTCTGAAGGGGTAGTAGGCAGGAGTTGTGTTCATGCTGCCTGTTGCTATCTTTAAATAAAGCAGGTTTCCCATTAGCACTCGACCCTTTTTTATAATCATAAATAAAATAAAATTGCTTTTAGAGATCTAGTCTAGTGTGTTTATGACAGATGGAAGCTGTAAAACTTCCAGGAGGTAAACCTGATAACTCAGCTTGGTACCCAGGTAGCAATTCACTCCACAGCGGCAAACTGACAGCATCCCCAAAATAGAGCAAAATACACTTGTCATTAATTAAAAAGAACTGCAGAACTTAATCCTGGCAGCTTACTTCACCACTAGTATTGAAACCATTATCTCTGGTCTTCAGGGTTACTCAGGCAGCCCAGTGTTCATCGGCATGGGACTGACAGGGGTAGAGGAGGGCAGGTGCAGAAAACTCCATACATCTCCCTGTGCTCTCTCTTCACTGCCAACACATGACTCAGTTTTCCTGAGCCCAGTGTAAGTATCTGACTATTGAAAAGATGAGGGCAGAGACAGAAATCTCGACCTCTTGGTTACCCTGCCTGTCTAAAATGTACTCATACGGACATGCTGCAAGTTCATAATCACAAAAGACTAGCAAGAATGAGAACCTGGTTATAAAAACTGAATAGCCACCCTGACTCTGTCATCTTTTTTCAAAGTGTCTCTTGCCTAAACATTCTCTTTATTTCTTGTCCCCACAGACACTACTGAGACAGAGACATTTGCCAAAGGACAACTGCAGCTTCTGATTTATTGTCATTATAACTACTTAGTTAGTCTTTCACTGTCCTGTTTCATTGTTATTCTGGATAGTCCATTTGGCTTAGGTAGCAAACAGCTTCTTTAGGATAAAGAGACAATGCCAACTCTTCAGGATGCTTACAGGCTATGTAGGGTATTTCTCAATTGCATCTTTTGACAAAATTGTTGCTCTCATTTCTTTTATTCTCAATTTATTCTTCTCCTCAGTATATAGCAGCAACACCCACCCCTGCTTTATAAAGAGCATCTTCATTTCCTTGTGAAGAAACTCTAATACTTCAAACCATTCTATTGAAATTGAAAAGAGGATTCTGCAGAAATTCATATATATATATATATGTGTCTGGAAATAATATCCACTAAAACATATGTACTCTCCTGGTGGGATTGTTCAGATTAATCCAAGTTTTACTGCAATGTAATCATTCTTAGCTTTAAAAGAAAATGTGTCACCATCCACCTGGTAAGGGCTTAAGCATTATTTTAGTTCTTTAATAATTTTATTTTTCACCTGATGCTCAGGATATAGGTCTTTACAACTCCAAAAACTGCAGATTTAAAGAATCAACCAGTCATATAGTAAAATGTCAATTACTAGTGATGGCAGAAAAGTAAGTACACCATAACTTGGAGATCTAAAATTCTTGACAATGAGAAGAGGGATCCTATTTTTCATTGAAAAAAAATTATTTTTGAAGAGAGTGGTATTTTCAAAAAGCCATAAGAATAAATTAATGTACTTATCATCTCTAATAGAAAAAACTGTTTCACTCAGTATCTGAAGGATATTTTCTCAGGAAATTTTTGTGTTCCAAAAATATTTACCAGATGCTTAAGAAAAAAGTTCTTTTTTTGCTCTCTTTAAAAGAGAAATAAACTATAAAACGGTAAAACAAGAAATAGCAAAAAACAAACATCAGCTCTTTTTTTTTGTGAGAGGCTTTTGGGTTACATTGGTTAGGGAGTTTTGTCAAACTTATAGTGGGTACCTCTATCAGATAGGATCTAATGTATCTAACACACACTGGAATTCTGATTTCAACAGACATGAGACACAAATGATCTCAACATCAATCAAACTCATTCATCATTCTGAGCTTACAAACCAGGATTACTCAGGTATCAACATTTTCTGAAGTTTATTTTCCAAAGATGCTATCAAAGACTTCTTGCTTAAGGATAAGGAAAGGCAATGGAGAGTAGGAGCTTTCTGAGGGATTACATGATGCAGTGGTACGGAAAATAATTTTTGAAGGATGATTGTACAAATCTGGAGTAGGTCAGATAAGAGTGTGAGAACCTGGTGTTTGATGGAGTGTNNNAACCTGGTGTTTGATGGAGTGTGCCCAGCATTTCCTGGTTGAAAAGGAAACAAGCAATGGAATGAGGACATAAAAACAAGTCACTTCACTGCCACATGGTTCCCAGCACCATCCAGAGCTGTAAAGCTGATGGAAGTGATCTCTGGTTGTCCTCAGCAGTTATGTGTTTCACAGGGAGGTGGGTGATACAGTTTGCTGAGGACTGCTTTCTTTTGCATAACTCTTCTAAATGTGTCAGACACTGAAATGAGGTACAGGAAACTACAGCTTTACAATGAAAATTGCAATAAGCCCCTGGATTCAACAGTTATTTCCCAAATCCTGGTTTAATGATACCACAATAATTTGTGCTTTCATGCTGCTTTTTTTGTTTAGGTTTTTCCACGTTTGGGGTTTTTTTCCCTTTCTCCCCTCTTTGCATCCATTTCTGGCCCTGTCTATATTCTGCTTGCCAAAAGTTAATACAAGCAGATCAGCCAGGATGCACGATCAATCAGTCGCAACCTGAGTTTTTCGTCTGGAATTCTTAATTTCATATACCAATAAATATATTATCCACAGCCATAATACATTCCAAACTTTTTCAACAATCTCACTTAATAAATATAACTGATACCAAAACTGCTTTCAGCAAGCTCCTTTTGAAGCCCTAGGTACAGCCGTAGCCTGTAGCACAGCAGTCCGCAGGAAAATACAGCTGTGCATATTTTCTTTTTTTTTTTAAAGATAAATATAAAACAGTATAGAAAATTCTGAACCTGAGTAATCTGGTTATCCCCAAAAAAGACAGACATCATTTTATCTCACTCGTGCTCTACCAAGACACCAGTTATTCTGCTCCTCATATGAAGGATTGGGGTGCAATTATGAAGTGGCCAGTGTATGTGGAAAAAAAAATATATTTTTAAAAGATTAAATCTCACTATTAATTTATCAGTAGGATCAATTCTCAGACATATTCACTACATGTGAAAGCTTTAGGAGAAGGAAGATTGATAACTTTTAAATGCATGCACTCTCCCTAAGACATCCACCTTTCTCCTTCAACAGCATCCTTTTCCTTCTCTTCTCTTTCAAATGTCCTCAACCACCACCTATTTTAAGTCATAAAAAACCCTAAAACTATTCCCTTTAATACATAATAATAAATTATTAGAAAGAATAACTGTACATATGTCATAGCATGCAAGTGCAGTATCCCTGCTTTTCTAGGACTGTTCTGTTAGCTAAGACTTGCTCTCTTGTGAGCAGTGGCCAGAGTTACTCTTCCGGAGCAATGAAACAGGACAGGCAGAAAAAGAGTATGCTTTGATCCTCTGTACAGAGGAGACCTTAAACATGGGATGGCATTCGTGCCTTTGGACTATAGGAAAAGGGATTTCTTCATTACAGGACACCAGGGCTTGCTGGCTTCTCTGAGCTTTGCAACAGATCCTATTTCATTTTTCCAATACTGCATACAGACTGTGTGTGGCAAACAGTAGAGCATGAGTCATCCATCACATCAACTACATTAGCATTTACTGTTGATTTTTCCACATAAGAGGGGGTTGAAATTCACCTCAGAAATAGTTTTTTTCCCAGGCAGAAGCCATAATGCTGCCAGGTGGTGAGGCCTCTGTCTTTCCTCTGTGGAATATTTGGCAATTCACAGAGCTTCCCCACAGTTTTTCTGTAGTATATGACATATTTTTATCTAACTAGCACAGTTTTGAAAGGTATCCCTTGGTTTTGAAGCCACAGAGAAAAATGAACAATGCTTTATTTAGAATATTTGATGAAACAGTCAGTCTGGAATAAATACCTTATTTTCCATATGTTCTAAATACAGTATAGCTAATTTTCTTAATTTCATCCCAGAGTACATACATGGACATTTCAGGCGTGGGACTACCTGAAATTAATCAGATGTTACAATACCTTCCTCAGTAGTGGTTACGAATTGCAATAATTTCATAGTGCTCTTCTGTAATCAAACTAGAACTATTATGTTAAAATTTCCTACAGAAGCAAAAACTTATTTAAATGTTTGAAATAGAATAAAATAGTCTTTTGATCTCTTTTAAACTGATATTTCTTCATGTGCCTTTGATTCTATGTGAGACTGGAATAGTGCTGCCACTATAAACATAAACTGCTTTGCTCAGCTGTGTTGGCTAATGACATAACAACATGTCTGATTAAGTGAGGTCATGGATATCTCAGGAGACAATTTTATAAATCAGATGTTATGACAAAATTACAGATGTAAGGCTATTTGTACACTAGATCATTACAGATAATAGAGATCACAAGAAACTAGAGGATCAATAATGAACTCAAGCTGAACAGCAGAGCAAATCACATAGAGCATGCAATTATCCTAGCTTTTTAAAAAATCTCTTCAGGCAACTTATTTTCCACCAAGATGCTGAGAATGAAAACAGCTTACTATAGCTTTTTGCCTATTATCCCAGACAAAAATGGATCCAGCTAAAGACTAAATTGACATTACCCTTTGCTTTCCATTAGCATCATGATAAACAACTGTCCAGTTTGCTTTGAATGCATCTGTAAGTATTAATGACAATTCTGCAAGGTTGGTTTAACAGCAGTGATTAAAGCTGCATGTAACTGAATTAAATGAGATAATGATTCATTGTCATCCCTAATCATATGCAGGGACAACTATGAAAATTATATCTAAATTAAAAGCATATTACACAAACAATATTATGAGTAATAGAAATGGAAGAATAATAAAATATAAAGGAATATAAAGTTATTTTAACTTTATCTAAAATAATAATTCATATATTTAATATTTCCTGTTTTACATAACCTACTATTGTAACAGAAGTGTATATAATTAGCACTCATTATAAAATAATTCACATACAAAACCAAAACAGGTCACATATTTCAAAATAAATATCAAAAAATTATTTGAATTATTTGAGGGAAATTCTGATCTCCACTAAAAACTCTGCAACACTGTGAAACTTCAGATTCTCTTAACAGAGATTCTAAATTTACGTTGTATTAAAAAAGAGGAAAATTTAGTGCTGAGTATCACTATCCACCGTATTATAATTTACGTATACTCCACCAAAACTTCCAGTCTGCATAAAGCAACCTGAGGAATTTCATAAATGGCTTGAGCTTATATTATAATTGGTTTAGCTGATTAGATCAACGGTGACTGAAATGAGGTAATTATTCAGGTCATCAGTCCCATGAGAAGTGGTGTTTATGTGCTACCGAAATCCATCAAGCACATAAGCTTTAATGTTATCTGCACAAAATAATTTAGGCTGACCTTTTAGAGAAAGGGCTGCAACAGCTTAGTCACAGACAAATTTATATTAGGAGAGTGACAAAAAGAGAGCTGGCAATTTAAATGAAATTTTTCCGACTGTTGTTTGGAAAAAAACTCCGTGTGCCTGGAGGGGGAAAAGGGGGGAGATGTTGATTTTGCTGGACAAGTGCAAAAGAGTATGCAAGCAGGGATGGAACAGCAACATGCAAAACTCCCTCCCTCCTCTGCAGAGGAACACAGGAGCCTGAAGCACAGTCTTTTATCCAAAAGCAAGTTTAAATGGCCCTGGCCCTTCCAGCGCCCAAGTACTGAAGGCACAAAATTGCCACCTTCTCTTGACAGCATTATGAACACACAGATTCATTCCCCAGTGAGAACTGCACTCCGCTAGCTTAAAAACATGGGCCTGTGTGTGGACATGTGGATGATAACCCAGGACTTTTCCCCTCCATTTTTGAGGGATCTGTTTGACCTCACTTATTTTGTAAATGCCTCTTGTACCAGTCAGGCGACATGTCTTTAAGTAAAGGTATAGCTTAGTATATGTTTCATCTCTGCAGAAGTCTTCTATATGTATCATCTCTGCAGGTCTTTACTTAATCTATACTAATCCAAATCTCCATGATCACCTCTAAAAATAGTCACAGAAAAGTTCATTTTACTCTGCCTGCGAAAGCTTGCATTACACAACAAACAAAACCGGTGCCACTTGTGTAATAAATCAGACAATGAAAAAAGGCAATAAAATTTGTGTGACTTTCCTTATTTACTAACATGTACCTTGTCTGAATTAGTTTCACACCTACAGGGATGGGGCATCCACAACTTCTCTGGGCAGCCTGTTCCAGTGCTTCAACGCCCTGACAGTAAAGGGTTTCATCTTAATATCTTATCTAAATCTGCCCTCTTTCAGTTTAAAACTGTTACTCCTCATCCTATCACTACACTCCCTGACAAAGAGTCCCTCCCCATCTCTCCTGTAGGCCCCCTTTAGGTACTAGAAGAACACTATAGGGTCTTCCTAGAGCCTTCTCCAAGCTGAACAACCCCAACTCTCCCAGCTTGTCTACATAGGATAAGTGCTACAGCCCTCTGATCCTCTTCATGGCCCTCCTCTAGACCTGCTCCACCAGGTCCATGTCCTTCTTATGTTGGAGGCCTCAGAGCTGGACACAGTATTCCAGGTGGTGTTTCATGGCAGCAGAGCAGAGGGGCAGTATCACCTCCCTCAACCTGCTGCCCACACTTCTCTTGGTGCAGCCTAGGATGTGGTTGGCTTTCTGGACTGTGAGCACACAGTGCCAACTCATGTTGATCTTCTCATCAACCAACACACCCAAGTCTTTCTTGGGGGTGTCTTCTCTCTCATGCTCCTTTACCCACAGCATCTGTTACCCAGCCTGTGCTTCCTCCAAATCATGCCGTGTCCAAAAGCCTGGAGGGCTGGGCTGCTGCTGTATAGAAGACATTTTCTGACTGTATAGCGTGACCAACAGCCAGTGTTCACTAGCATCTCCTCTCCTGACCACCACAGAAAAGAACCACTTCATTCCTCACTGCATCGCATACTCTCAGCCTCTGTTTTCACTGTAGAAGGAGGCCAGGAGGAGAGGGCACTCAGGATTACATCTAGCAGTGGAAACAAACCTGTAAAATAATATGAGCTGAGGAGCACTGCATCAATTGAGTTGCAGGAGTCCTGGGCTGCGTTGTCACCTGTTTTACTACAAGTTAAGATGACAGCTGGTGATACTTCTTAAAACAGTAGCAACCAGAGTTGTGTTATCACATGAAAAATCTTTTCTTTTTCTTTTCTCTCTGAATATCAGCTTGAAACAAAGAACTGAAGATCTGAGCACATGGACAAGAGCAGCTACAACTGATTTGGGCGTATTTTAACGTCGAGGCACAGGAGTTGGGAAATTTAAAGCAATTCCATTTAAATGTTACATATATATGTGTGTGTATATATAAATTTAAAATATTTTTTGCTCAGGATAGTAGCAGGTATACGCATTCATGCTCAAGATCACCTTCATTAAAATAATGTATTATTTTGCAGTGACAGCTGGTAAAACTATATTAGGAATGTACTCATCAGTCCTAAATTTCATCAGGTAGGAGAAATATCTTCACTAGTGACAGCAGACTGTTGTCAACAAAGCACTATACAGAATGAAGAAGTTCATATGGAAAGTGAAGAAACTGGGATCATTGTCCCACAACCGAAAAATAAGTGACATTTGATGTAAACCAATTGCCATGCATGTGGGACCTCGGGTCGCAGAAGAAGTAAACAAGGTGTAATTGTAGAAAAGGAATATATAAGGAATCTTTAAGGTAATACTTTTTAATAAAAGTTGTACATACTTAAAATGAACTGACAGGTCACCTAGTAGAATTTATTGCCATTATCTGTACCTTAAAAGGACATTATCTCTGGATATGATAACATGGGAAATCAGCCGAGGATACTATTTCTGGGCAAAGGTTCTCTGCTCTGCTTATGGGGTACCTGACTCTAAAGGGCAAAAAAATACTGTGGGTAGATGGTAGGGTAAGTAACACAATTTTTATCAGGTTAGTTTTCACATTTTCACTTTATTTAGGCTGTCATATTAGGTACAACTACTAAGTAGTGATGATCCCTGACAAATAATGTGGCCTTACTAATCCTAGCTTTCCTGTTTGTATAGCACATACTAATCAGTGTTAATACTGTCAAATGTTAGTACTAAGTTTTGATAGTGTTGACAGTAATAACACATGATACATGGCAGCCAAATTTATACATCTCTCCTTTCTATGCCTGTTTTTCAAGACCCGTGCTAGATGCAGGTCACTCTTCTCTGGCTTAAAAGCAAGGGAAGAGGTATTTATAAGAAAGAAGTGAAAGGTCTGACTTCAGAAAACAACGTAAATGAGGTACTGATCTTTAATGGGGGGATCCTGCTGTAAACCCAGAAGGCATTTCTACCATAAATTCTATGTCTGCACCTTAAGGTGCTCTAAACATGAGCAACACAAACCATTAACTGCAGAGGGCTGGGGGACAGCAAAACAGACTCCCACCATCACGATCCTGCCCCAACAAAGAGAAAAAGGATTTTCATTTCATTTATTTGTTTTTTGCTGTCTTGCTGTGCAACGTTTAGCAAGGCTTCCAAGGTCTTGTGAACAAGGCTAATGTATTTCCGGATCCTTAAACGAACAGCACATTCTTATGGTTTGCTCGGACCAGGTGTTTCCAGCTAGCCACAGGTTTAAAACAGCAAAGTGCCAACTGCTTCCTTCTGTGAATATAGGAGGCTGGGAGCGCCTGCTGCTGCTCCAGCCAACTGCTGCACAAAGCTGCAGAGGGCTTGGGAACCACTGAAAAAAAGTGAGTTTGTAATAAGGCTCAAACTATACCTTTTGTGGAAATAATTGTATGGAAAACAGTTTGGAGAATCTCTTGATTGCTGTATTACTTTAAAATCTGATGTTACAACAATAGTCTCCCCATCTTTTATATCACTGAAGCATATTTTTTTCCCGTCCATTAAGGCAAAACCCTTAAGAGCTAAACAAAATAATAGTCAGAGGTAGATCATCTAACAGCACAGCACAAACCTGATGTGAGTCGTATCCAGCACACTATCTCACCACAAGGAAACCTTTATTTCAGAAATGTATGTTACAGGTATTTTCAGATCCGGTTCAGAAACCAGTTTAGATCTGCACTCCAAGTCCTTTGCCTGACAGACACTACTGCTAACTTCTCTGCTGGTCTGTAAATATGTACATATATTGACACACATTTAAGATAAAAAGGAGAGTTTGAAGCATTTTTAAAACATATTTTGTAGCGCATTCATGTGAAATGCATCTTGTGCACTGACGTAACTCTGTCACAAGTACTTCCCTTGGCTTTAAGGGATATGATTTGACTTCTCTCTATGTGTTTAATAGAAACATTTTCCTTTCTGTTATGTTCTATCAGACAAAAGCTGGCTCTAGCTTAGATCTGCTGCAAGCGGCTAAACAGACTGAATGCATAAGGCTTTTTGAGGAGACCTTTCCAGATGTAATGACTCCCAAAATCTTTGTAAGCAATAATTTTCAATTTCACACTGGCTAAAAGATAAATTTACAACTTTCTACTCCATCATAAACTGTCATTGTATCTAATCTGTCTCTTCTCTAAACTACATTTGAAAGGCTCCTGTGCATTTAACACTCAGGTGGACTTCTCTGAAGAGAAGAGAAGGCTGTGAAGCCATAGACAGAGATGAGATTGCAAGCACCCTCTTGTGGCAGTGAGCTCCTGTAGCTATATTAGGAAAGACCTTCCCAAGAAGTTTCAGTTCCCTTCCTCCAAGTTCTATAAATTTGTTTTGCTAGTCTTTCTTTGAGCCTTCTGGTTGTGGAATTGCACCCAAGTCCAAGCGTCGTAAAGACAGAGCCCAGGAACAGGCCCGTTAGTGGTTAATCTGCCACTAAAACAAGAAATTGTCTCTTTCCTCAAAAGGAAAGCAACTTGATGAAGAAAAACTCATCAGGGTGAAAGATCTTCCTTGCAGAGGCCCTGTATTCACCAAGAAGAGTGTCTGCTTGCACTTTTTTGGACAGAAGATAGGGGACTGCCTGCATGCTACACACAACACTGCACAGTACCACACACAAAAGTACCAGGTTTTTTCCTAACCCTTTGATCTGAAGAAGCCGTAGGAACAATAAAAACCCAGTCTCCATCTTAGCCTGCCATTTGACAGTAAGTTTCATAATGCCACCAATGTATAAAAAACACTCGTCGTCTCCTCTTCCCAACCTCCTCTGTGTTCTGATTTTTGAACATAATTGATTCCTTTTCTGTAACACTTCTAACAATAACCTTCCTTATTGATCTTGAATCTTCTAATAACAAGCCTTATTGATCCTGGAACTCACCTGAACAGACCAGGAAACTGCAGTAAACTTACTCCCCAAGTGAAAATTAAGAGAGAGGAGAATACCAGCTGCTCTTGTACTGCAGAAAGGCAAGTGATTCTCAGACAACAGAAATCAGTCATCATGCTCTTTTCTACCAAGAGGATAACATGGTAACAACAATCAGTAGTTGTTCGTCAAAACACAAGTGAAATACTGATATTCAGGAAGAAATGCATGCTGAAATACTATTGGTAGACATGAAGAAAGTTCCCCAGCTGGATCAGTTGTTATTATTTCACTTCAATCAAGCACAGATCCCACTGATGGGATCTAATTAGCTTGCCTCTTCAGATTATCATCAACTAGCGCAAGCAGAATGGTTCTTCACATGTTAAATCATCCAGGTTCTTGAAAGCCCTTATTATGCTTTCCACAATGAAAGAGCTGCCTTTATTTAGGATATGCATCTGATTTTACCTAGACTGGCTTTTATCTCAGTTATGCCCCTTCCTGGTTTTATCCCAGCTCCAACAAGGCAAAAGATTTCTTTGAGCAGAAATATGACAAAAAGTCTCCTGCTTCTCCTTATAAAAGAAATAAATATTTTAAGCAATACACACATCTGTGGTGAATTGATAGGAAGTGTCTATTTTTTACTCGGAGACCTAAAATGGATTTTGGTATGTATGGATTAGCATCAAACCTTGTGGTCATAAAGGGTTGCAATCCTGTAATCTCACAGCTCTGTGCAATGCAGCTACTGTGGAATATCACAGATGACCATGTTGGAGGCCAGAATCTGGATTTTTATAGGTATTACTCCTTGGATTTGAAACTTGGAGGAAAATGCTATGGTTCTCCAAAAAGAGGGATGAAGTACTAGTGCTTGTAATTGTTTAAACACTGCCCCATAAAGCCACATTCTCTGAATA
This sequence comes from Jacana jacana, assembly GCA_013400555.1. Taxonomy (NCBI): domain Eukaryota; kingdom Metazoa; phylum Chordata; class Aves; order Charadriiformes; family Jacanidae; genus Jacana; species Jacana jacana. Next base: position 94,660 of record VZTM01042788.1, on the reverse strand, counting down.
CTGGAGATTCTAAGTTCTGGATGAACACATATTTTTAAACAAAAAGTATGCAATTTTCAAGTAATGCATAGGGAACTAATATTGCTAACACTAATAGCATAAATTCTATGCCCAAGTTTCTCATGTTTTATAACTGTTGCAAACAGTGATGACTATGCTCACGTTTTAAATCATAGCAGAACATGTGGATTATGTTCCAGATAGACTTGTCTAGTTTTTATGTAAACATGCTTTGGTCAAGGGCAAAGAAGGCTGCACTCTTGTGACTTACACATATGAGTACTGACAACTCCATAACATCCATGGCTGCTTAGAGAGCAGAACCACCTCCTGCTATAAAAAACATCAAACTAAGGTTCTGTCTGTTTTAGGAATAAAGATGGGCTGCATGTAGGTACTGTGGAGGAAATCCAGCACACCTCTGACTTCCCATTAAAAAATGGTTCCTTCCTGCAGGTTTAGCATCACCCTGTGAAACATGCATCTGTCTTAACAAAAGGCAGAATTGCATTTTTGAAAGATCAGAGAATAGCACTTGGCTGTATCAGGAACACTGCTGCTACTGGCTTGCAAGTCCTTGCAAGTGGCCTCACATTTATTTAGCACTGTACTTAGGGAATGTGTTCATCCAAAAAGACACTTATGGAGAAAACACACATTGAATTAATCTGTTCAGAGGAGACCTTTTTTTCCTCTGTTAGATCAGTATTTTTTGTAGATTCAACTTTTTAAAAATCCTGAAGAACGTAGTTCTAAAGCTGCTTTTTTTTTTTTCCCCCAAGTGTACATTCCCATTTTAAATTTCTCTCTTTTATTATCTCAATCAGCTAAATAAGGATTATTTTTTTTTTGGCCACTGCAGCTGTAACAGGTACAGTGTATGAGCAGACAGCTTGGCAAAGGTGAAAATCATATTTAGTCTACCCAAGTAAGAGGCAGTAGCATCATCATCATATCAGTCTCAGGTTAGTTCTGCAGCTTGAGTTCAACAAACAAATGCAGCCCACACTTGTAATGCCATTACCTGGTGGCACGAGCTGAATGAGGCTCTTCCTGCCCTTGGTGCAGTCTTCCCTCTTATATGAAACCTGTGACCACCCTGTTTATCTCAGCTGAGTGTCTACCTCCATGCAATTAAGGCAAGAAAGCATCTTTTGCCTCTGTGTTTGGACCTAAGAATCTCATCTTCCAATTAATACACCCCATTCATCTGAATAATAAAGAAACTTAGGGAGGGATTCAACATTAATATATTGTTGAATTTGAAGTAAAGATGATAGAATTAAACATCTAAAAAAAAGAGGAAGAAATAGTTTCACATTTATATTCAAATGCCTGGAGTTAGTAGAGATGACCTGACTTTGTAAAAAACTGCTAACTCGTTAATACAACATATCCACTTTACAGAACAGTCAAATAATCCAGAAGCTGTTCTTCTGCCTCATAAAATTGGAGAATATTTTGGTAATCAGCATTACAGCTTCTCTTCAATCAGGAATCCAGGAATTCATATCAGCAATCTACTTTGTAATTTAGGGACCTATATCTATGACAAAAATAGTAGACATTTAAAATAATTTTCTTAACAAAGGAGCAGCTTTTGTTGAAAAGAAACATGCTATTAAAAAAAAATAATATAAAAAAGTATGTCTCAAACACTTCTGATGGAGGTTTTTCAGAGGTGTTTGCAGTGAGCTTGAAATGCCCCACAGCAGCTGAAGAATTACAACCGTCTGGCACAGAGTCTTTTGGTATTTCAAGTCATTGCTTGACTGCAGTATCACATTTTTGTTTATAGAAGCTCACTAATGAGAGTGGTATCTGAACACACCGAGGGGCCTTTGAATAATGTTCCAGGCCCCTGGAGAAAAAAAAAATAATCTGATTTAAATCTGATTTACAGGGAATTTTCAATGTACGGTTGGAATCTACATCCTTAAAAAAAAAAAAAAGGAGTCTTTTTGCTTAACTGGCTGCAAGCATAGATCTTATAAAAGAAAAGAAATATGTTCTTTTTCTCAAGACTCATCACAGAAGCTCTCTAATCTCTCCAGCTGAAGATTTGCAAATAAATAACTTCATATAAAACAAAAAAAATACAGAAAAATATTGGCTACCTGGCACATTCCATCTCAGTTTGTGACAACTATTACTGTTCACAAGAAGACTATATCTATTGCATTCAATCTTGGCCAAACTTCATAACAATTACTGGACTAGCACTTTTACATAACTAAGGATATAACTGTAGGCATATTCATGTCTTGAACAAACAAGGAATTAGCAAACGGGCCTGCATATCCATCAGCTGCCTGTGTTGCTTTCCAGGATTTTCTGTTTTTCTATAACAGGAGGATACTTCCCATCAGCTCAGCATGGCATGAAGCCACACAAGCTGTCATGACTGATCTCTTGCTATTAGAAAGCTCCATCTAGGTAAAAAGGCAGGCAAGCTCAGAAAACTGGAAGTATATTTCTACCAAAGGTATAAACAAAAGTACACCAAAAACTGCAGAGATTTCTGTACGGTAAATGAGGACCTTTGGTTGAAATGGACTTGGTTGCTTAAGAGACACTTGTCCTTCAAAATAGTAAAAACAGGACCTGTAAACACAATTTTCTTCATTTTTGTGGTGCCTGACTCCAAAGCACTGGAATTTTCTAAGACATGGGAGCAAAGAAGCATGTTGGTCTTGAAGAAATATTGTAAAGAGGACTCCATTAATACTTGTGCAATTTTTCTATTTCTTAGTGATGAAGAGCATGATAGAGAAGGAAACTCTCCAACCGTTGAATAAGTATAGAGTGGTTAGCAGTAAACAGGAATAATGAGAAGAAAAAGCTGAGATGGAGATGTACTTCTGCAGTTAAAAGAAACACAGTGCATGTTGGTGTAACTAAATATTCCATTTTAAATAGACATTTTGTTATTAGCAATGTATGACATTCTTAATGTAAAGTTTTGGCTGCGCAGCCTTATTACATACATTACACTGAACAAAAAACCAATACATTTACACCCCACAAATTAATAACAATCATTTTAATAAATTTGGTCTTTGTTCATTTCACAATCACTCACAGGCCACATTCATGGACAAATCAAGCAGTTTTGCAGGGGACTGAGGCAAAACCAAAGACTGCCATAGTCAAGATCTAAATGGTATATATTTTGTCTACAGCTTTTTGTCATTTGGCTTACTTTTGTTTCCTCATAACTGAGTAGGTAGAGCACTTGCTATCCCTTCATCAGCAGACCCTGAGGAGCATCCTTAAATCCATCTGTGCACAGTCTGAAAACGGTAAATTTCAGCAGCACTAAACCTCCCTGCTCCACACAGAGCTCCCAGAGCTGGGCACACCAGCAGCACAAGACATTGCCAAAGCTTGGTCTTCTGTTGCCCTGTGGATAGACATGGGGCTCAGTAGCAGCGAACACTGACCTTCATTACCACCAAATCTATATATGTACTGTTTCTTCAGCCATAATCTCTAGAAGCAAATGCACTGATGTCTACATTTTTTAATTCCTCTAACATGCATTTTACCATCCAGTGCTGGATGTCCCATTTCCCAGGACTGGCTCTCCCACCTCGTTCTTTTGCCAAAGAAATTAAATTTACAATACTTTCAGTTCTGAAAAGTCAAAAAGTGATGTGATAAAAATGTAGCCTTCAAAGCCTCTGAGCCCTTTATTTCATAGACAACTTTCCACTTGCTACAGATGTCCACCAGACTGTGCCCAATACTACCAAGAGAGAACTAAAAAGCCTTTCCACACCTCATGAAGGACATACAGGTCAGATGAAATTGCATCAGCTACACAACAGCAATGATTCATACATGAGCAGTAAACTGAAGTAGATATGTACCTTAGTGACATCAAAGAAAGCTCTTTCAGATTATGATTTCTGAGTCAGGTTCCCTCCCCTCCCCCTTAAAAAAGTGTGTGCTAACTCATCTTACTCAGATGGATATTAGAAAACACAGAGAGGAAATATCAAGGTCTTGCCTCTATTGGAAGACTGACAACTTATAATTTCCTTCTCTTTTTTTAAGCTCATGTACAAGGAAAATAGCTTTTACACCCTGATTTGAAAATGACCGACTTAATACCATTTTACTTTCCATATATCTTCATTCATTCTTTCATATTAAATTGTTTGTGTGATGAGGAACCTCATCAGTATATGCCTTTCTGTGTCAGATGTCTCTGGCCTAAATATTTGCTTAAGGACAAAATGTCCTGAGAGATTTAAAATCTTTTCAGAGAATATATAATCAATTTTCTAAGTAATTTCTGGTTTCCCTATCATGCTTACTAAAATTTTCATCACTCTTTTGAAATTCCTTGATCCGGAAGTATGCTATGAAGCTCCCAGTCTCCAGTGGCTGTTATTTTTTATTCAATAGAAATTAAAGTGACTCAGGTCTGTGTAGAAAAGCCACACTGTAGTAAAAACAATAGGATGGTTTGTTAAGGCTTTCCTTCACTTGCATGGACAAGAAAAGCAAAAATTTTACAGAAGTGAAATGAAATGGAAACTAAAAATTATGAATAAATATTGTAACCGTCTACTTAAGAGTTTATCAGGCAAAGCATCTTTCTCATTATCTCAGAAGACAGTGGTTTGGGTTTTTTTTCTTTCCATGAGGAGTGGGAGTTAATGCATTCAGATAGTTTACAGTTACTGAGCAAACATTGCAACTTCATATTCCACATTTTGTCAGAACTCCATACAACTGTTAGCTAAAAAGATCACAGAGTAGCAGTGGACAAAAAGTAAAACATAAGTTTTCCTCCTGTTTTTGGGTACCTGGAAGCAGTAACAGGTTTTCCTCTAAAATAGACCTCTACATATTTTCAAATGTTTTAGTAAGCATCTGGAGTTATTTTTCTATTTCTCTGATACAAAATGAGAGAGTGCTCCTTGCAATATTTTTAAGAGCAGAATGACTTATCTTGGTATTTCTACCTCAAAATAACAGGCAAGCTGTTTCCTGTTACCTTCAGAGTCCAACTCCTTCAATCCACCTCTGGAAAGGCACAGACAATAGCAAATACTGAAAATGAAGACTTGTTGAACTAAACTGATGTAACTAACATTAGTATCAAAATCCTGCAGGCAAAAATCACCTTCCCTGCAACGTTTGGAAATCTCATATTGGGATATCTGCACAGTAGAACTGTTGTAAATAAGACGATTATACTCGCTGATACTGCTTTGAGCAATAATGTTAAAAGATCTGTCAATACAGGTAGACTTCAAAATCATGTATTTTGGAATGATATTGTCAATTGTAGTAGCACCCCTGGTGCTACTTAGCTACACCCCTGGTGTAGTAGCACCATAAGGTAAAGTCCTTTCTGATACACTCCCTGAAGACCTTAAAATCTGAAAAGAAACAACAGGAGACGGCTGTGGCAAGGAAGGGAAGCAAGTTTGTGAAATTAATGATGACAATATTTGACTGTTTTTTTAGGTTTTGTATGACATGAGCAATCCTCACTTGCCCTTTCCCCTGTGACAGTTAAGCTGCCAAACTGTAACAGCTTTGCTGTGATTCTTATTTACTATAAGATACACACTAACAATGTAGTGACAAATCAGAACTGATGCAGCCACTGGACTAGAAATAGAAATTACACGAGGAAGTAGAAAATATAGTATTCTTAGACAGATATTCAAAATCTGGAGTGGGTGCCTAAGCTCTTCTTTAAAAACTTCCTCCCCTCAGGAATGTGTTTTGTGGATAGCAAGGAGGAAACAAACAAAAGGCCAATAGACATGTTAAACTCACCAACTGCAATTACAAATACTATTTTGCATTATAGAAACCTTAGTATTGTTTGTTGGTTTTGTTTTTTTTTTAATTCTCAAAACAAAGAATTCATTCTTATTATCTTAAAATTCTCAAAACATGAGTTTTATTCCATGGCTATATTTGATCTAAGCTATCAAACTCTGCAGACTGGCAGACAAATGACAGTAGACTAGGTTACAATGGATATTAATTGCACAATTGTGAACTGTACTTTTCTGCACACTCGACTTGTCCAAATGATAATGGCACCCTAAGAGAGCTAGAGGCTGAAGTCTTTAAATTCAATGGTTGGTTTTCCCTGTGAGCATGAGGCCAGCAGTCCTCATTTTGTTCTGCTGGGCAGATGTACTTCAGTAAAAGGTGAGAGACAGAGCCCTGAAGCAGGCTGTCCAGAGAGGGTGTGGAGTCTCCTCCTCTGGAGATAATCAAAACCCACGTGGAAGCAATCCTGTGCAACCTGCTCTAGGTGAATCTGCTTTGGTAGGGGGGATGGACTATGTGATCTCCAGATGTCCCTTCCAACCCCAATCATTACATGATTCTGTGAAAACATATATAAGAGCTCTGTGGGGTGAACTTCCCACATAATTATTGAAAATCTGTGGACGTGGGCATACGATCAGGTGTAGTGTGATACCCTCTGCTCCAGCTGCCACATCAACCAGGACCTGAGATGTGAAGCAGCACCATGAGGGGTGTCCGTTACCAGTGTCCTGGAAACCTCACTCCCACTCCTGCACTGCTGAAGCCCATGGCAGAGTCACTCTTCCTTTGCACTGATCACAGAATCATAGAATCACAGAATATCAGGGACTGGAAGGGACCTTGAAAAATCATCTAGTCCAAACCCCCTGCTGGAGCAGGAACATCTAAATCAGGTCACAGAGGAACGCATCCAGGTGGTTTTGAATGTCTCCAGAGAAAGAGACTCCACAACCTCACTGGGCAGCCTCTTCCAGTGCTCTGTTACCTCACCATAACAAAGTTTTTTCTCATATTGAAGTGGAACCTCCTATGTTCCAGCTTGCACCCATTGCCCCTTGTCCTATCATTGGATGTCACTGAGAAGAGCCTGGCTCCATCCTCCTGACACTCATCCTTTATGTATTTATAAAACATTAATGAGGTTACCCCTCAGTCTCTTCTCCAAGCTAAAGAGACCCAGCTCCCTCATGTCTCCTCATACGGGAGATG